>CALYDF020002501.1:0-20326 GCA_944474145.2 Dicrocoelium dendriticum | reverse complement strand
AAAATATGAATAAAAAAATAATAACAGTAAACTTTTAATCCAGTTTGCCACAGAGCTTTTGAAATTTTTTCAGTTTGTTTTTTAGAGGGGGATGAAACACACGGCAACACCCCGTTGACATGTCCGCCACTGACCTCGATCATGAGCCATGGCTTCTAACGTCTTCAACCAGCAAGTATCCGCATCTCTTGGGCCCTAACCAGGTAGTCGACAACAACCGACCGAGACCAACCGTCACGTCAGTGTTTTCATGCGGCTTTTCCAAATTGCAGGCTGTCCAACAGACCGTCTCTTCCAGCCCTGTCCAGCAACCGCAAGCAATGTACGACACGAGTAATGCTGAACAGGCATGCGCAATAAGTGTTCCAGCCACCGCAGTTGATACAGTGAGACGAGCTACTCGGGCGAATGGATTTTTCGTCCCAAGAAACGCTAGCTAACTTCCACATTGCTTACTTGATGCCCCCACCACACATGGTCAATGGACCGCAGACAGCGATGCTCGAGAACGGATAGTCTGCGCAAGTCAACTTTACGAATGGGCCAGATCTCGCATCCGCACAACAGTACAGCACGAACAGTTGCACAATAGATGCGCCCCCTGATCGAGAGACGAATGTCGTGGCGACGCCACAACTGTCTCAGCCTAGAAAAAACGAGGCGTTCTGTCGAGATGCGCATCGGAATCTCGTCTCCAACAGAACCGCCAGCAGTGATGCAACTTCCCAAGTAGATAAAGTTCTCCACAACCTCCAGTGTCTCACCAATAAGCGTGTGTGCAGGCATAGGCAAATGCCAATCTTGAAAGGAAGCGTTGCATTTGGATGGCGAAAAGTACATATGATACTTTGATGACTCAATCGCCAAGCGGTTTAGTGCAAATTGGACGGTGTGTGGATCGTCACCCAGCAAGACGCTATCATCAGCATAGGCCAAAACGACAAATTGACTACCGGGGTGGAGCTCATATCCGGCGTTCAAAGAATTGCGAAATGGCAAAGTTGAATAGGAACGGAGAGACAGGGTCTGCTTTCCGAACTCCACTGAAGACCACAAAGGAAGGCGATAGCTTACCTTAAGCCATAACCCTGCCCGAACTCAGACCATAGAGAGCGAGCAGTCCGCAAACGAACTCCTCGGAAGCACCATTCCTCAGTAGGCAGTGCCACAGTACCGTCCGATCAGCAGAATAGAAGGCTTCACGGATATCCAAGAACATAGCAAGCATTGGCCTGTGATCCACATGGCGGAGCCCGCGAATCTGACGGAGTGTGAGGAATTGATCTAGGCAACCGCGAAAAGAGCGAAACGCAGCTTATTCTTTCCGCTCCAATGATTCAAGCATTGGTGGAAGCTTGCTAAGTACGATGGACACCAGCAGGTTGCAAATGACGGGAAGTAATCTGATGCCTGTGCATTTGGAGCAGATTGTGCGTGGGCACGTTTTGGAGATGGGGATAACTATCGATTGGCCCTAAGCTGATGGAACTTCCTCTTTCGATCAAACTTTCGCGAACAAAACAATAAGTTCTCGAACCAGCGAAGCTCCGCCATCTGTACATAGAGCTGAAGGAAGACCATCATGGCCAGGGGCTTTATAGTGCTTCATGTGGCGGAGCTCCTGCTTATATTGCTAGTAAGATGAAGGAGCTGTGGGGGTAGAACACTCGGCACCAGTGCGAGCGCTAGATTTAGCAGCTGGAGCTGAAACCAACAAAACTGCGAGCCAAAACGTTCGGCCCATCGCTCCAACCGTCGTAGAAGTTTGGTTAATAAGTTGAAATCCCCTTAGCATATTTTTTCACTTATACCAGATCGAACACCTTCGGTAACTCGAATGAGATGGAAAAGTTGTATGGTATTGCCAGAGAGAGTAGCAAGCTCAATTTCCCTAGCAAGTTCGCATCATCAAGCCACGTAGTCTGTTTGCAGACCTGTGCAACTCCCGACCCAGGGATTGACGTTCTTCACTGTGTCTGGAATCCGACAGTAGCAAGTGGCATTTGTCCATCAGCGACAAGGAGACGGCGGAAATCCAATGCTTCGGTGGGTGAAGGGTAACTCCACAAGCATCGATACTAGAGGAAATGAAGGCATCCTAGATCTCCGCTTACGGCGAATCGACGGCACTGTCAATAGTTGAGCGAAGCAGCCTTGACATGGAGGCTTGGCACCTGGTTAAAATCGCAGGGTTTCGTAGATTTGCGACGTCCGGTGGGTAGTGAGCGTGCTTGGGTGATCCTCCTAAACTCATGCAAATCTTATCACAAACTAATGCGTAATCGGCGTCTTGGTATGTTGACAAGTATGATCGGCAGCCCGTTACGCTTTCGCGTCATCTGTAGCTGATTACTATGTGGTCAAGCTGGGATCACTCTGGCGTTTGTGAGGGCTGGCGCCAGGTAGCAGTGTATCTCTTCCAGTACCGGAAACTAGTGCTAGAAAGAAACATGCAATGATCAGAGCGAAGAGCAAGCAGTCTGTCTTCATTTTCTGATCGATTGCCACCGAGGCCAAAACTACCCACAACGTGGTACTCGCTTGGTGGAAGTCGGCCCATCCGTGCGTCAAAGTCCACGGCAAGAATGACTATATCGGTCATTTTGGAAGAAAGCAGAAGTTCATGTAGCTGCTGGTGTAAGCTATCCTTAACTGCATCCAAGCTGCAATCTGTAGGAGCGTAAGCGGTGACGACGCATGTTAACATTACATGAACCTCTTAATCGGGCTACACATAGCCGACTGTTGACTGGGATTCAGTCAAGCAGAGCTGATTCAACCCTGGCACTCAGTGCAACCCCAAAATCAGCTTGCCCAGCTGCGGCAGCTTTTGGAAAGCCACAAGTGGTATTTGTCGTCTGGGTTAACGAGAGTGGCCATTTTGTTGACGACGTTAGAGTCTTGTAATCTGGTCTCTGAAAGGCAACGGATGTCTACCGAGGGCATTTCAAGAGTACAGGCCAGACATGATTGTGCTCCGATTTACATCCAAATTTTGAACATTAAACGCTGCGAGGATGAATGGAGAACCAGATCTAAGAAGAGCTGGAATTTCGGTGGGGTGAGAGATGGTTGCGTTCGCAGGACATTAAAAACCGAGGGTTCGGCTGTTACTTCCATCAGTTGAGAGAAGTGGGTCGTTTGTGACGGTGACCGAAGAAGACATAAGACTACATATAGGTGATGGACAGGATGTGGGGTGATCTGTGAGTGGAGGTTGAGGAGTTGTCTTAGCATATGATAGGCTTAGCAAGAGCAGAGGTGGGAAGTATGGTGGATGATTCGTCAGTGGGCATGATACTACCCGGTAGCTCAGGCCGAAGCAGCGGGTTGTCATATGGGGCCCTACCCCGAGGCTTTGATCAAAGAACTAACCTACGAGGCGACAGGGCGATGTGAGGGCGTCGCACCCCTTTGGGAGGCAGTGACCATATAGATGGTTTATGTGCCTTTCGTTCAGTGAAGGACCAGGGGCCCAACGCGCCCTTGAAGTGCAATGCCTCTAATGAAGGGGCAAGCGGCATTGACTTTATTTAGTGGCGAGTTACATCCATCAAATCGCAGTGTTGTTAAACAGACATTTAAGGCTGTTTATAGGACGAATGCTTTCAAGGTAAAAACACAACACGTCCTGTGACCCTTCCGCGGAACCATTTGCTGCAGCGGGAGAAACCTTTACTATCCAGTTGGCACGAGGAGGAGATTGTTAGGCAACCCAGCCAGTCAATTTTGTGTAGAAAATAATGTGTGACCCCAACCACTTATTTCACCACGGACAAAAGACAAGCTCATAGGTAACTGCTTGAAACTGAGTGAACGATCGAGTTGTCTAGCTTGTCGACGGAATTATTTTTCTCTTCTGGTTTGTCGACACTGGAAACTCTCCTTAAATCAGCTGAGTCCTCCACTGTAATAGACCATTACAAAAGCCACTGACGATTGTGCTTAGATGCTAGAACTTTGTTACCTTAACTGCACTACCGTGGGGTAACTCTATCGTGCTTTCATACCGGAATTCTATGTCACCTGAACCCTAGTGACTAGTATATGAGTAAGCGATCTTGTTTTTATTATGCTCACACTAAATTTCAAATATCACTGCGTCTCATACTGTGCTTTGTGCTTGCATTAAACTTCCATATTACAATATCGTAATTTAACAACGCATGTAAATCACTTCTAAGGTGGAAAACACTTAAATGTAATCTATAAGTGGTTTTTCATGGCGAGCAAACAAGTACTATCCGAATACCGACACATGGACTGCATATTTAGCACATCGTAAATTCTGTGTGAAATTGCTCCGAGAGAATTCCGTTACGCATCAGCATGATAGATGGAAGGGATTCTGCACGAACTGCACACTCTTATACAAGCACGTTAATGGCCTTCGTAAGGTGAAGCGCAGAGTCCTAGCACTGGTCACGGCTGATGGATTTAGGCGGTCAGCAATGGAAGCAGCTGATCTCCTATCTCTTCATTACTATTAAACTTTCTAGCAAGTAACCAGCCCAAATATTCTCCTTGTATCTAATACTTCACCGTCGGGTTAATCCAACATCACCTTTACTGCGGTAGCTGCGTTGATGAAGTAGTTATCCATGTGTATCCACAGTTCTCCTGTAGTCAACAACATTGGACCGAAGACTCTGCATGCAGTAGCTGGTGATCTAGAAGAACCACTAGCCGTTTTCAATCGGCAATGTCTAGAGGAGAAACGTATTCCACCAGTATTGGAGCATGGGATCATCATCTTTATCCATAAGGGAGGTAGCTGCGCTGACCCTAACGAATACCGTCCGCTAACGCTAATTGCCGTACTATCCAAGTTATGGAATCAATAAAAGTAGATGCGTTAACGCATTATCTAGAAAGCCACAAACTAGTAGCTCCACAGCAACCTAGCTTCCGTCAATAACATTTATTAATATATATATATATATATGTGTGGTTTGCGGCATCCGGTTTCGGATTTCCGTGTCATTATGGCCAGCCACAGGACGTCTGCGCCTACAGATGGACCATGACTGGCTTGCGCTGCACCACCCACAGCTCCAACCACGCACCCAATATCCAGTGTAAACTCGAAGGAATAAGACCGGGAGGCATGTGTATGGGGGTCACGTCTCATCTACGGAGCCAGCCCACACTCCTACACAGCAAGCAAGCACGATTTATTTAGTAATCAAGCGCACAGGAGGCGGTAGCTAGACCGTAGTCCGCTCCACACTGAGTGCATGGAAGCACTCGTCGAGCCTAATGCGGCAACAAGGACCGTGCACCCCGTCCCCTTCAACAACGACCAACTGTCTCCTGGGGTCAGTATGGATGACATAGTGGGTAATGGACAGGTAGGCACCTTGTCAACATGCACAAATAGCGCAGCTACACCTTGGATATCAAGCAACAGCCAATCAGTTGAAACGATAATATCAAAGTAAAGAGTCGAATAACGCATACAAATATGCCGATATAGCTTTTTAATAAATGAGCATTTGAAATCAATTGGTTATCAAAACATCCACTATAGTTTCAATACGTCAGAAAATATATTTCACGAAATGCCACAAACTATGCCCTTGATGTGGAGTTCGGGGTGCTGCTTGGCTCGGTGCTTGGACCTCGTCTATTTCTGGTGCACATAAACGATTTAGCGAGATCATATGCTTCCGATATCCAAGTTTTCACAGAGAATAGCAAGATATAGACAACGATCAGAGGACTGGGCGACCACGAACGCCTCCAGTGGGATTTTAACAACTTGTTGAACTAATCAGTTCAAAAAGCCCTACCATTCAATGTAGACAAAAGTTGTGTGGTGCATTTACGCAGCAGACATGACTAAACTTGGCTTGGGGCACACGGATTGCAGAGCAGCACCCAGCATAACGCCATGGTGGATTGCATTGATCATACCCTTCAACAGGATTCCTGTGTCCTATAGATCCAAGGAGGCGGCGCCCAAGTAAGCGAGCATAGTTGTCTTTTCTCGCGCTCTACATCAACAGTCATCGCACCCCATGTATTTCTGTATGCTTAAACTCCATTGCTGTTTTACACTAACGTTATTTACCAACGAACTTATCTTGGCAGAAGATCGGTACGTAACTCACTTATATGTTGCTTTCATTATATTCATCCCAACCATGCCACGGGACGTGCCAAGCACTTGTAATTAATCGGCGATAAATCATTGCTCATGGTTCCTTGTTCAATAGAGACGTAAAGAAATGACTCGCATATCTTTAGCTTTTGCAGTTTTCACTTCAATTACCCTATGAAAAATGTCAAGCAGGCGTATTATTGCCTGTAATAAATAACTATTTTATATTTATACATTAAAACGTGTGTGATTAACTGATCATATCGGTTCAGGCATGTCTTGTGTAAATTGAGGATAGCGCTAAGTATTCATTTGTATTGACTTATGGTTTGGGTTCTTTCGTGCACCAATATGTCAGAGTAGGATGGCGAGGACTATATTTCACCTTTCGGGCCGTTACAGCCCCTTCAAATACCTATATGCACAGGCCAAGTTTGCGGGTTCTATGTACCAACGTCTTCCATATGAATCGTTTTGCCACAGGCATCGACCCACGGTAGCGTTCCGCCAGTCTGTAGGGTGAAAATTCGAATTCAAATCATAAAGGATAAAAGACTAATCCCCTTATTTGATGATCCGTTTGTTGTAATAAAGCATTAGTTATGCCATTTTATGGTATTTCTTCCTTTACTATTGTTCAGTATGCATTTAAATAAGCGGACACCGTTTGATGTGAAAGTAAATAAGTGCTCCGATGCGATGGATGAAAAATGGATAAAGCGAACGTTTTGATGAATGAACTGCTGCCAACATGAAAGATCTCGGTGTATATGGCTGCGAACTACTTAATAAGCGTATATGCCGCGCTTCCACAGCCAACAGTTAGCAATTGCTGCAGGAAACAATAATTTATCCTATATTTATAAACTTGTAGAAATGGTTCATCGAAACAAATATATGTTTCCCGGTAACTCGATGGAAAAGTATTACGTCAAGCTATGGTGCAGAAAGAGTGCGTAAATCGCTCAGCATCGTAATATCACGCAACAGGCTCCAATGTCTAGGCCACATGTTGCGCATACCAGCACACAGACTCCTCAGTTGTTTACGCGTCAAGCGTGCGGATGGACGAAGAGGAGCGGAGGCCAAGCGATGACTTGGTCGAGAAGAATGAACTCCATCACTACGATGTTGGTGTCGGTTTGCGTTCCCTCACAGCTTGACTGAGGACCAGAGGATGATGGACACGTTTGGCTGGATACACTAGCCGACAAGCCGAAGATTCCAACTCAGTGGCGTTTGTTTTGTGAACCACTTTGTCCCTCCCATCCCTTTAGCTTCCCCTCCAACAGAGATGAAAAATGTGATGTCAGCATTGTCACTCAGTTATAGCTTTTAAGTCGACATTGCTTAATGTTTTACTTTTGTATTGCGGCGCATTGAGGCGTGTTTCTCACCCCTGGCTAACGTTTATTGATGGTGCTGATGATGCATTAAGCTGGTGACCAATTCCAACTATCATTTAAATATATCTTCATACCAATAATTTGATAAGAGCCCTTCCTTATATCCAGTTCCCTTGGTCAACACTGACTATTGTACGTCCGCACTTTATCTCGGTTTACGCTTCATTCGCTGTGGTCACTCCACTTCTCCACACACATTATTGTGCGTTTGCTCGTTCGAACCAGTTCGACGGGCGCTACTCAGTGCTTTCCATCACTTGGATCTAACTTGCGTGGACCGTAATTACTCCCGTTCACAGTTTCGGCACATTCTTTGTCCAGTGCTGCTTGTGAAATCACATCACTCCCGAGCTTTTCGAGGCGAACTTTGGTCTCTTTCTGTAGAAGAAGCTGAGTACTCTCAAACGACCCTGCAACGATCCATACAGGCGTCAGCATAACAAGGTTACGAGACATTTTGCGTCATTTGCCCGCTAACCATCGCGTCCGAGCAAACTTTGCCAACGTCCCGCGTGCTCCCGCGTGCTCCCTCGTGTAACGCAGCCTCATTAATACACGCTGCGCCTACGTGTGCTTAGTTGTGCATCGCTGAATCCTACTATCTGCGCGCGACCGCAAGAGTGGAACATTGAGACAGTCATTGTCTCGGCGGGCTGAGGTTGACGCCTTATCGATCAATCCACGTTGCTGGGTAGGACTAAACATCACACGTTCACGTGTCATAATGAGTGCAAATAACCGAGCCGCGGTGCCTAAATGCGCTTGTGGAATGTGCAATAAGATGGTCAAACAAGGAATTTTCTGTGGAAATTGCCAAACCTATTTCGTGCGAAGTGCGGGAAAATCAAACCAAGCGAGTGCAGACTGATCAGCAACAGGCCTGAGTCATTTTGGTTGTGGGCGAAGAGCAATACAGTCCCATTAGTTAAAATCAGAATTACACTGTGCCCGAAATATGAAAGACTTACAGACGTAGTTGCGAAGATGCCGGGAACCGAAATAGCTTGGGTAGGAATAAGCATAGCAGAATGTCTGACACAGGTCCCTCCACCTAACTCCACTGCAAGCCAACTCACCACCAAATGCTGCACGAATAAAGCTGCACCTGCAAACGCTGTCAATAATGCAAATCGCCCAAGCCTCCTCGAACACCTAACCCCCAGCCCATATGCAACACTTTCCCCAAACCCACTTCCTTCCACCAGCCGTCGCGGAAACCCAGGAAAATTGCAAATTCCAGTAGCAACTAGGACGTTGTTGCATCAAAGTGCAATCCATAATCAGACGCTGTTGTTTCTATAACCACAAACATAACTAATGTGAAGGACAAAGCTGCATGGATGCACAGCAAATCGCTGGGTCTCCCAACTACGGTCCACAGTCCTAAGAAAGAGATTCGGAAACAAGTGGATGCCCTATCTATAAAATGTACCAAAGTTCCTGAGTCAAGGTCGAATTCTTCGAAGAAGAAACAGGTGGATGATGTGAACCAATGGAATGCCATTAACCTCCATGGTATTCTGACTAAACCCTCCAACTTGACAAGGATCTTCCACCACCCGAATCCTGAGCATCATGGCGAAGCCAGACTTCTTCGCGTTGTGCTAAACTCTGTCGATGAGGTAGAAGCAGCGTTGCTTTCGAATGCCCGTTTCCGGAAAGAAATCAGTCTGGTTTGCATCCTTCCAGAAGTTTCCTGGAGTGAGCGCAAGCGATCGAGGCCGGGTTTAGAAGAGTTCAGGCAAAACTGCGCAGCCAGAATCGCTTTTGTCCACGATGTCCCCCAGTCGCATGAGCACGATGAATTCGAATCAGAGGCACACGAGTAGAAACAGTGGCGCTGTATTCGTGTGACCTTGCTCTTAAATTACTTTATTTCTAATTCTCTCTCGAGACTGCCAAGACCAGAAACCTACAAACGGCGCGACCCAAGGATAATTAAGGTTGTATTACAAACTACGCAGATGGCATTTACGCTACCGGAACGCTGACATTTACATTGAAACAGACTGCAATCGAGCTGCGGTTCAAAGCGGCGAACGAAACTAATGTCCTATTGAAAGCACCACCACAGCACGCAAACCGAGTAATGAGCTTATCCGGAATTCACACCAGAAGCAAGTGAGTATCATCCTGTGCAATCCTGCAGCCACTCCCCACGTACAATGCAAATTGAGTTGTCAGAGGGGCTTATCACGATGCCAGCAAACCCAACTCCATGCGACTTGCCGATAATACCACAAAATAACGGCTAGCGGCCGACCATACAACATCGACACAACCTCTCATCCTAACCACAAGTGTCTCGTATCGTTGCTGAAAACCGAAAAACTTTCCTGGATGTACACGAATGCCCAAGACCACCTCAGCAAAATCGTCGAGCTTCGGTTGCGCAGGCAACAAACGCTTGCGATCTCACCTCCATAACCGAGACTTGGTTGCACTCAGGGATTACGGATGCCGAAATCGCGATACAGGGAACGTACTTGTTCCGACACTATCGTCCCCGCAGGGGAAGTAACGCTATCCTATACTCTCGTAACGATTTAAAATGCAAACCACTGCATGATCCGGAGATGTGGGTCACCGATTCTCTATGGTGCCGTTTACCTTTTAGACAGAAAGACAAATGCTTCGTGGCAGTCGTATATCGACCTCCATCAACCACTCCAGAGATGGATTCCTAACTAATACCATCACCGACGAAATGCTTACTCCAAACTTACAGCCACGTTGTTTACTTCGACGATTTCGACGTGCGCTACTTGGTAAGCTTGGTATCCCCCAGCGAAACATACAATGCCGAACTGCAAGACCTTATCGCAAGTATCTCAATCTACAATCACATCAGCTCACCTACCAGGTACAAAGCTGATAACAAACCATCGGTACTTGACCTCGTACTCATGATCGACAGGCCATTTATAGACACCCCACTGGGGTTAAGCGATCATGTCACCATATTTTATAATTATGCGTGTTACTCTGGATATGCGGAGGAATGCCCAAAACTAACAAGTATCAGCACGCGTTACAACATCCTGAACGACGTAGTTGAGACGACCGATTTGGAATTCTTGAAAGGTGGCTCACTCGTAATCGCTTGGATTCAGTTTGTTGGACACTTCAGCAATCTAATCGCAACTGCTACTGAAACGAAGAGGTTTCAATCTACCAATCCCACTTCTTTCATAATAGGTATAACTCGCAAATGCATATCAATAAAGAATGAAGCTAGGCACACAAACAGTCCTCATGCCGGCCCCGAAACCTAGAGCGATTATTTGGCCCAGCGCAACCACTGTAACATGAGTATACTTGAGGACAAGTTGTCTCACCGATAACATTTAGTCTGTAAATTTGCCAATAACAAAAAGCTCCTACACAAGCATGTTAACGCCATAGGCAAAGTGAATCTAGGGATCCCCCCACTTAACACGCCAGTCGGAGTGGCACAGTTTGCCGAAGTGGCAGCCAGTGCCTTACGAATGCAATATGCCCCACTCATCCAAAGAGACATTCGCCAGTGTTGTATCCCCACATCCCTATTCCAAACTTCAACACTTACAAACATAGATTTTACTGCCAAATCTGTATTGAAGGAACTGCTTTCACTACGCACCTGCAGCTCTCCCTGAATCGACTGTATTCACCCGAGTACGCTGAAGGTAGCAGCAACCAAGCATTTCTTCCAAACGTGCTTGGATAAACAAGTTATGTCTGCCATTTGGAAACATGGCTTATTCACTCCAATTTTTAAAAGCGGGAATCACTCAGAACTCGCCAACTATCGCGAGTGGTCCGCCTCCATCTGCTCTCCAAAATGATGGCGGCAATCATCGCTGAGGCTTTAGTAGACCATCTAGACAGACACAACCTTATAGCACCCGAGCAACACGGTTACCGCCAGCACCGTACGTGCACTGCCAGCCTACTGATTACAAGCAGTAGTAGGACGGAAGCAGCCGAGAAAGGGGAGGGACAGACGTCATTTACCTCGAATTCTCGAAAGCATCCGACCGACTGGACTACCGCATTGTGCTTCACAGGCTCGAAAGCAACGAATTTGGTGGTCCTGTCCTTCGGTGGATCAGGAATTTCCTGCAGGGTCGACAACTGCAAGTCAGAGTGCGAAGTGCGCTGTCCGATCCGATTTATGTCGAATGTGGAGTTCCACAAAGTATAGTTTCGGGGGCTGCGTCTATTTCTTATATTCATTAACGAGCTTACGCCTTTGATGGTTTCAGATTTCTTACTGTTCGCTGACGGTCTTAAGCTGTGACGGACGACCGCCGACGCGGCAGACCGCGAATCACTTCAGCGTGATCTGGACAGAGCATATGGGTAGTCACTCCGCATTCTGCTCCAGTACGATTCGGGGAAGTGTAAGTTGGCTCATATTCGCCACCTGCCGAACATTACATACAAGCTTGGATATCATGTCCTGCAAGCAGCCACACAGCAGCGCCACCTTGGGGTACTACTCCAGGCTAATCTGGGCTGCTCATTACGATCTGAGAAGGCGTCAAACACCGGGAAGCAACAAGTTGGCATGCTGCGGAGGACATTTGGACGGCGTCATCTCTCTGTTGGTTCTCACTTGCTTAACACCTACATGCGGCCTCATGTCAAATACGCTATCCAGGCCGGTTGTCCTGGCACAACCAAGACCTTGCAGCTCTTAAGACCCCACAGCGACGAGCCATGAAGCATGTCAAAGGGTTGTTCAACCTTGTTTTCAAGTTAGAATGAAGATCCTGAAGTTATACAGAGGCCGGTACTGATGCCTACTTGGCGATCTCATTATGGCCTACCAGATTCTAAGGAACCCCAAACACCTCTTCCGTCACCAAATACAACTGATGCACAACACTAATTTGAGGGTCCACTAGTTCAAGTTAGCCACCCAATGCAGTAGGGTAGAATTTCGACAAATCTTTTACGTTCTTCGTGTGTGCCAGCCATAGAACGCCCTCACAACTTACGTTGTTTACGCCCCCACTTGACCTGTGTTTAAAAAACGGTTTCATGTTGAACAATGAACAATGAATTTATACGGGTTAAGAAGCGTTACTTTACAAGTCCTGTTGGATAGTTGGTGGGGATATCAACATAACAATAATGATAATAAGGATAGTAAAATAGTTAATACTTTAAATTTGAAAATACGGACTTATTGTTTGCTTCGCTGTAGTCCTGCGATCCTCCTAGATTCACAGCACACACAGTTAACAACAAATAATTCCATGGTGAACTTCAGGTGTAGGATGGAGACGCAGTGATAAGTAACAAAGTGTAAGTGGATGAGTGCATCGTCCAACCGTCTTTTAAATACTGTTAGTGTCGGTGCAGAGACGACCGATTCTGGCAGAGCATTCCACGGGTGACAGACACGAATGGAAAAGAAATTTCTGCGGCACTCCAGACGACTGTATTGTTCGGCGAGTTTTAATGAGTGGCCCCTCAGGTTTGTATTGCTGCTGAGTTGCAGTAAATGGCGGCACACATGATGTGGGTCTCGCAGAATCAAGTATGTCATAATCAGGTCGCCTCGTAGTCTGCGATAGCTTCCACTGAACAATCCCAGTCGTTGCAGCGTCTCCTGGGCGGAAAAATTGCGCATCCCAATTACGTTCTTAGATGCCCGGCGTTGTGGCTGCTCCAGTGCATTAAGGTCGCGTTTCAGCCATGGATGCCAGGCTTGAATTGCATATTCGACATGGGGGCGTACATACGCACTGAGCATTTGTCGAAATATGGAGCTGTTTATTTGTCCAAACGCCCGCCTCATCAGCCGGACGTGTTGGTTCCCGGTCTTCGAGGCCTTTTCGGATTGCCTTGAGCAACCCAAGTCATCTTGAAACAGGACACCCAAGTCACGTTCGAGAGCTGATTGTTGCAGTACATCCGTTCCGAGTCGGTATGAGTAGCTGCTCTGATGTCGGATAGAAAGCACCTTGAATTTACTGACATTGAACTGCAATAAGTTTTGGGTCGACCATTGATACACTCTATCTAATTCACTCTGAAGCAGATGATGGTCGGCGTTCGCCTGGATCTTGCGCCAGATTTTGATATCGTCGGCAAACATTAGAAAGTTTGAAGTGATTCCTTGTGCAATGTCATTAATAAACACCAAAACAAACATAGACCTAGAACTGAGCCTTGCGGCACACCACACTCCACTTGTATGGGGTCCGATAAAGAGCTCCGAACTCTGACCACTAATTGCCTTTGAAATAGAAAGTTGGCGATCCAGCATAAAAGAGGGTCGCCGATCCCGTAATGCTGCAGTTTGGTTAGTAATATCCGATGGTCTAGACGATCGAAAGCCTTGGAAAAATCCAGGTAGATCACATCAACACCTTCTCCAGCGTCAGCTGCCTCGGTCCAACTACTACGTGCAATTAGTAAATTAGTTGTACATGACCGCTGTCTACGGAAACCGTGCTATTCATGACTGATGAGGTTGCATTTTTTCAGATAGCCCACCAGTGCATCGGCAACTATGGATTCCATGACCTTGGATAGTATAGGAAGAAGGGTTACTGGGCGGTAGTTGGAGGGATCAGTTCTGCTTCCACCTTCGTGAATCGGGGTTATTATTCCAAGCTTCCACATGGCAGGAACTTGGTTCTGGTCTAAGCAGCGCTGGAAAAACTGAGCTAATGTTCCTGCCAGTTGGTTTTCTGCTGCTCCCAATGCCTCTGGACGAATGGTGTCGAGACCCGGCGAGCTGTATTTGCGTAGAGAAGTCAAGTTTTGCAATACAGCCTCTGCGGTAAAAGTGATGTGGGTTAGTCCTGGCGAGCAGAAGATAAAGCTTGGTAGATCGATTGGTGACAAGACTCTTTGAAACATGGGGGCGTATTGCATCTGCAGCGCGTTCGCTGCTTCCACCGCCGTTCTTGTTGGGCCATCAACCGTCTTGAGTGGAGGAAATCCTTGCCTTTCCTTTCGTAGGCTATTAACGTGCTTGTACAGCAGTTTGTGGTTAGCACTGAAAGTTTTGCGATGTTCTGCTGATAGGTGGCTTTGTCTTCTCCTAACAGTTGAGGGCAGTGGTTACGTTGGGCTACGTAGTTGTTCCAGGTTTCTGGTGCTGGAGCTTCTCTGTACACTCGCCATGCTGCGTTGCGTACTGTCATCCATTTTCGAGTTCTGCTCCTAACGAACGAAACTGATTTGCACTTATTGCAAGCTTTTATCTCTGAAGCCTGTGCACTCAAACCAGGCGACTTCTGGGGGTTCTTCTTCGAGGAAAGACCATGTTGTGGTGCTGACTAGCTGGGCGAGTCGGTCGTACCTTGTGATGGTTCGCACAGTATCATCGTTATCATTCAGATATTCTGCAAAGCAGACGAAGTTGCAACTGATGACCGCGTGATCACTGCGACCTGACGGGCAGTCTAAAACCAACGCATCAATCATATGCTCCTTGTTGGTAAGCACTACGAGATATAGCTTGTGTGTCTCGATGAACGATATAATGCGACGAACGTTGCACAACCAGAATTAACCTAAACAACTGTGCTTGGCTCTTTCTGCGTGTCTCTAAAACTGTGGTGAGTTCACCAGAACGATTTTTATTGTATCCCTTTGTTTTCTATTCACTGTATTTTAGTTCTCTTTTTGGCCATCCTACGTGACTTGCTAAGCATCTGCATTTTTGTCCGTAATATATTATTGTTTCATTGTTCAATTACAGAATGGTAGCACACTGTATTGACACACTCTACCGTTTAAGCATAGCATAAACCTCCAACCAATGTGACTCTTTGCGTTATTTACACAATAACTGTTTCCTTCCGTTAAAGCGGTTAACATGTGATCGCTAAAAATTTCGTATCTTTTCAACTCTCATTCCGTATCGAATGTGATGAGGTATCAGCCCATCGGTCACTGTAGGAGACACAGAGGTTAACTATTACCAAGGATGCCCAATGTATTTGATAATAAGCCACTACTGTTTGAAAGCCCGAACAGGTGGATTTCCTGTAAACCTTGCTGACAAATTTCTGACTATCGATCCGGTTTACTATGTTGTCCGTCAATTTGCGTCCAAGGACTGAATGTATGTGGATGCAAAGCATCGACAGAATTCAACCTGAAACAACTGCTTCGAATCCGTAATAAACCTGACTTTCGCTTACAAATACGCATGTGGTTCCCCGGTACCTACGGTACTTGGGCGGTGCAGGGGCCGTTATGTCGATGATGTGAACCAAAAATTGCAAGCAGTTGAGCAAAACCTGAATCTGATTTATGCGGCTATTTCGTGTTTGACATCGGTGGTAAGAACATTGCATAGACGAATTGCTTGATGGCTTCTAGGTTGTGCTCTTCAAGAGTTCGGACTCCAACCACGCTATCGCTTTCGACAGTAGCTAAGACGAGTGCTACGTGGATCTCTGCTGCGAGATTTGCCTCACTCTGATGCAAAGAGCAGTCCCGACAAGATCAGTTAAACTGTAACGCAAGTTTGGAAGGTAACTTACCACCTTCGCATAGGAAGTATTAATGCTACTAAGATTGGCGAAAAACAGTCCAGTAAATCACTCCGTCCGAAATGAACAGAAATAACAAGACATGGTGTTGTAAATTATCGAACACAAAGTATTCTATGATGCAACATTTTCTACTGCAAAATAGCTATTATATATTGTGATACCAACTTCCATTCGGGTGTTCTTATTTTACTTTGCAACTTGTTTGGTTGGATTTATTAGTTAATCGGATAAGTAAAATGTAATTGTCATCTTAGTCAATCTTGATTTCGATGCTGAATTCAAGCTTGCCATGTTTTACAACAATATTCCCTTTCATAATACCGAAGATCAGTTCAAAACGTTAGGAAATTAAGAAAAATTGAAAACTGTTGGCTTTTTACTAGTCGGCTGCGTTATCTGCATTCCTCTGAAAAGTTCTCATAGCTGTATCTCATATCAAACTGTTATACGATGGGGAAAAGTGTTTGATGTTAGATCATGTGCTACCAGAAATTTTATGGTTAAGAAGTGCGCACAACTGCTTCTTTGCAGATTCAGATAAATCTTTCTTGATGTCAAGTTAACCTGCGTCTCCATACACAAGTACGTCAGCTTTGATTTGAACTAAACTGGAGATGTCTTCCGCAGACCGTTTGATGGCTAGAATTAGACTTCTAGGATAGCAACCTCAATTAGTTCTGGTAAATAAAGCATCCCCAATGAAGTTACAATATTTGTAGGGAGCACCAACATGTTTCCTCGATTTCCAACTTAGAGCCTGTTAATTCTGACCAGTCAGTATAGCTCAGCGCAGCCAAAGAAGAGCCACCGTTCTCCCAGACAATATCCTTCCAGCACCAATAATGCAAATTATGGTTCCAAAAGAATTTGTCCACGTCATTCATTCGCAGGTACTTACATTCATGTTACGCATAACACCGGCGTAATTCTCGATGTTATCAGTGGGTTAAATCAGGACAGATTAGCGTCCTTTCTGCCTCACGCATAAGCCTAAAATTATAAATGGTGCCGAAGACACTGTTAACCGAATTCTAAATTTTTTAGTTTCTTATCGTTACTATAATTGTGGACATTTGTGCCACAAACCGGTTTGCTAAAGACACATCGAATAAATTTTGTTCCGCATAACGGTAGTGCACAAGCTTTAATGTTTCAATCAGGCCTCCATAACATTTATCCCGGTGCCAGCTTCATTCTATTTCCGTTAAGATTCGAGAGGTTTCAGACCGCAAGCTCGTTTTGCTACACTTTCTTGATATACCAGTGTTCCGCAAAGAGTACAGTATTATTTTTCCCAAGTTCACTATCACTAATCATGCCCCTACGCTGAAGGTTTAAACGCTAAGCAATTGCTCAAGCTTAGCGCTTGGTGAGGCTTATAACTGAAATCACTACTTGTTTCACGTGCTCTCCATATCATTTGGCATCATGAAGGTTCTCGCTCGTAGGATTTGAACTAATGTGTGATCCTAACTTTCATAGGCAGCAATAGGTAACTAATGGTCTGAGTAGACCAATTCCTGCACTTAGCGCATATAGAAGTGCTTTATTGAAGAAGCAGAATAGTTGTTGTAGTAATTTCATTATGTGCTTCGTCCACTGTCAAGCATGACCCGAGATTTTGTGATTTCCACAACCTCACATAAATTTCCAGCTCATACCAACGTAGATACACCACAGAGAAAACACAGTATATTCGTTCTTGTATAAATGACTACGTGGTTCACTAAAAATGGATTAAAATTATGCATATTCAGAAAGACCACTGATTGTAACAAATAGCGGGAATATTACCACTCATGAGACTCTATACTCAACCATTTTTACTGGTTGGTCCTAGTGCTTATCTAGGAAACTTTTGGGGTACAGCGTATTTTTAAACAGGCACTACTATGCTGAATTTTACCTGCATGATATGATTGTTGATACTGCTTTATTAGTCTACATGCATTCCTAAATTGGGTTAATGATGCTCACATGAATGTGAGCCTGAAAGTGTGTGATTGGCACAAGTGAAACTAAATCTCTTGGTTAGCACTCCCATTCGTTTGTAGTCACTCCTAATCGCCATGGGTTTGTAGCATTCATTATTGGAACTCCTCAACGTACGTCTCGTGAATTTGATTATTATCGGCCTTCCTACAGTACTGCTTAATATCTACTGGGATTTTGGCTTCTGTCAATGTTACCCCACTGTTATGGTTGAATTTCGAGTCTTTCCTGTAGTCTGAGGAATATTAAAGTTTGCTTCGAAGGCCGCTTGACTTAATTGCATATAGCTGCGTACTATGGTCAATTGCCCTACATCCGAACACTTATTGTAATGGCGCAGTAGGTAACGATCATACAGAAGACTGGAAAGCCTTAAGAAATTGCGAAGACAGAAACAGACAAAGGCATCATGGACGAGATCGGACGGCACAACGCAAGTTCCACAGAAGGAGCAAACTGCGGATCGCGAGCGAATGACCGTATCGGAACTGAATTCAGGATAGCAGAGAGTGGATGTGTGGAAAGGCCAATAACTCCAACCGAACGTCCTTTCCGATGCATCTAGGAGTAATCTGAATCAAAAGAACGCAATTGCGATCAAGTAAATTGAGCTAATTAGAATAAATCCAGGCTGCTTAGAATGCTACTTGAGGAGGCGAAAACACAGAGTCAAGCAGGTAACAATGATCCACCAAGTTGGGATGAAAGGACACAGGGATGTGACATGTTGTGATTCCCCAGTTATGTTGAGCTTTGGGACCGAAATGTGACAGATAATGCGCGCGTGCATGACAACTTGACGAACAGAGGTCGGGAGCAATAAAGATTGTGCTTTATTACCATTTTGTTCTTGCTAAAATATGATGGTGAGTTCAGTGGCATACGGGTAACAGTAAAGCTTTTGAACACGCTAACCGCACATTTGACGCTGGTTTGTGTATTTCTTTGCTAATGGTCACCACAACCCACAGTGTACGAACAGACGGTTCCCGTTGGAATTCGATATAAGTTCTACACAAAAGTATGCACGAATGTCATTACACCGTTTCATTAAAACTTTTCACTTAACAGTTTCAAATTGCTGAGAAAAACCTCAGCATTTTTTCTCTCTGGCAGTTGCCAGGTAAAATGTAGGCACACCGTAGACACATAACACACCTCAGTGTTTGTACAGTAGAAAGAAAGTTGAGACATCACTTACGTGATAGAATTCGTTTGGAAAGTTTACTTGCTTTCTTCCACCAGGATCAAATCAGCAACAGGACAAGAAAACGATAACTGTACTGTTTGCAAGTGCATTATTCACCGTTGATAAAACGAAGGTCAACGTTTTCAACTCAAAGTAGCCACAGCTGCAAGCAATCCAGCCCTAGAGCGGACAGGCTTGTGTTCTGAACGACGAAGATACATAGCGACGGTACGACAACGCACAAAGTGTTTTTAAGACAAACAAAATGATCGGCTTGGTTAATCATGATAACAAAACACATGTCGGGAGAACGCTGAATTGGAAAGAAGCCTATTGGTTTAAAGCATTTAGCAAATGGGTCACAGAACTACAGCAGCAAAGGAATGGTCTGATATCATCGATGCAGAACAGAGTGTGGAGGTCCGTCTTGTTGGTCCAGGAAAGTTGGTGAACTATGCAAGTAAAGAATGTCGGAAGTTATAGCATGTGCATATATGTCGGAGAGCGATAAATCGTCCGGTGCCCGGTGGCATGGACAGTTTGGAAACCTGGTTTTGCTGATTGTAACTACAGGACGCATTTAGCAGACGTAAACAGATATGCGCAGATTAAATAGTCCGTATTTTGGGTACTCGGCTATCTCTTACACCACGGATACCCAATTTCGTGTAGCCAATGTTATCCAGCTGTACGGAAATGCCCATCGGTGATTGAAATCTCATGTAAGTTAACCAAAATGAGTGCAGTCCTTGTTCCTCGTCGTTGTATAACAGAAGAAATATTTGCACCTATATACCGCTTCTCTGTGAATCAGCGGGTATTTAAACACAACGTGTACGCAGCGCAATAACCTTTAATGCCTAATTGGGAGTATGGTATCATGCCGATCGCATTCACCTCCACCGCCAGCGTGGATGCACCACCGTTATGCCTTTGGTTAAAAGCAAAACTCCCGCAACTCTTACGAAGCTCACAGATTAGAAGTAAAATTAATACATTAATATCACAAGCGTCTAGAGCCAAGTGTTTGCAAATGTGCGGTCTTCGGTTTCGACGTGTTGCATGATCTTCAGGAACGGCAACTACTTTGGGGCACCGGAATCGCAATGTGGACGTTTTAGTTCTC
>CALYDF020002500.1:0-12678 GCA_944474145.2 Dicrocoelium dendriticum | reverse complement strand
ATGCATTCCCAAATTGAGTAGACGCTCGGGGTACGTCCGTCGCCGTACTTCCTCGACTAACCTAGTACCCACTCGTAAGACCCTCGTTAACTCTATTATGGCCCGGACGAGGCAGGGCGGACAAGCCTCGACGCAGTATTCCAGGTGGGGCCGAACGAAAGCCGAGCACAGCTGGTAAAGATGCCGCCCGTCAAGACTCCGAAAGAACGTCGGATTAACCACAACATGCGGAAACCTCTGCTTGCGGCCTTCTTCCAGTTGTCGCCGGAGTGTAAAGCCGAAGAGTGTACGACGCCTAGGTCAACCTGGCTAGATACACGGGGGGAGTTCGACCCCACCGACCAAGTACTTCGCAGGAGGACAACCTCCTCCAATTCGAAGAACGGAGCACTTTGCCTGATTTATGGGCAGTAACCATAAAGTAGACCAGTCCCAAAGCTTATCCAATGCTCGCTGAATAGCTTCGGAACCCCCAGGAACATCGACAATGTTCCACAGCTTCAGGTCATCAGCAAATAGCAGCGATGGTACCTCAAGCTCCGTGGGTAGGTCATTCACATAGATAGAGAACAACAGCGGTCCAAGGACCGAGCCCTGCGGCACGCCGCTGAGGACAGACTGCCTAAATGACTAGACCCCGGCCTACCCGTACACATTGTTCTCTACCCTCCAAGAAGGCAGTCACCCAATGAAGGGCGCGGCCAGATACCCCGTAGGAGGACAGCTTTTGCGCGAGCCTCAAATGGGGTACCTTGTCAAATGCCTTCGAAAAGTCGACGAAAAGCACGTCCAGTGTGTGGCCGTTATCCACTGCATCCGCCCAATTTTCGCGAGCCACCAACAGATTCGTCAGACACGAAAATCCCTTCCGGAATCCGTGTTGTACATTGCTAAGTAGATTAAATCTACTCAGATGACTCTCCAATGAATCTCTCACCAGTTTCTCGAGGAGTTTGACTACTACACTCGTCAGACTAACTGGCCTGTAATTTGCAGGCAGACCCCTGTCCCCATGTTTAAAGATGGGACAGATGACAGCTTCCTTCCATTCGGAAGGCAATGCACAACTGTCAAGCGATTTCTGAAACACAATAGCGAGCGGTCCACTTAGTTCCGCAGCCAACTCATGCAACAGTTTCGGGTGAATTAAATCAGGCCCAGAGGCCTTAGAAGGGTTCAGCCCTTGTAACAGCCTACGAACTTCCGTCTCCGCTACAATAAATTCAGATAGTTCTGAACCCTCTGGAGTCCTGCAAACCAGCTCAACGCCTGTCAAAGAGGTTTCCCTTACAAACGCTGCCGCATATTGCCCACTGAGTACGCAGGCCTTGTCATAGTCCGTATGCGCATGAGTACCGTCATCACGCATCAATACTGGAATTGACATGTTCGAAACGCAGCGCCTTTTGACATAAGCGAAGAATCTTTTTGGATTCTCTGAAGCTTCGTCCGCTAACCCTTTTTCAAAATTGAGCCGAGCATCCCTTAGGTGTTGCTTACACCTATTTCTAGCCTTACGGTACCTGTCATAAGTATCGGTAGACGGAGCGTCTCGGTAAGTCCGCCAACATCTAGACCTCTTTGTGAGCAGATGCCTGCCAGTGGGATCTATCCAGGGCGGCTGTGCTCGGGCCTCCTTTCTCCTTGTGACTGGTATGAAGGGAGCAGAGACCTCTGTGAGGTAGGACTTAAATTTATCCAGGCAACCTGGACAGTATCGTCGTCTGAGATCTCACAATGGAAACCAGAAGCCTTGGCTCTCATTGATTGATAGTCTGCTTGCCATATGTTCGGGCGAGACTCAACAGTACTCTGGTAGCGTCTAGACAGAGTACAATTGAAGAGCAAACAAACATGATCACTGGAACCCAGTGGAGGTCCGTAAGTAATGTCATCAACAAAATCGAGTGACTTAGCGAATACAAGGTCTAAGATAGACGGTACTTGGGCGTCCATGTACCTAGTGGGGAGGTCAATGAACTGGTGCAAAGATACTTGGAGCGTAAGTTCAAGCAGATCAGCGCCGAATGTGCCTGACGCTGAGTCGCAAGAAAGATCTGCCCAGCAAATCTCTGGGAGGTTGAAGTCGCCCATCACCAAACACTTATTTGCGGACTGGGAGCGAATGAAGTCAAGTACCTCTTTGGATACGCTCCCAGGGCTTCTATACACAATTACAACTGTAACCTGAGCCGAGGAGGTGCTAATAACAGCCGATAGAGCTTCAACAGTTTTGTCTGCTGACTGAAATAAGCAAGTCTTCAAAACGTCAAGTTTACAGCTCACATAAAGAGCGACGCCCCCTCCCTGTCGGCCAGCAGAGCGATCGCATCTAAATAGTGCGTAGCCAGATAGATGTACTTCACCATCCGTGATGTCCTGAGACAGCCACGTTTCAGTGAATGCGAGTATATCGGGATGAGACCCATCTACAAGCAGACCTAACTCGTACACCTTATTCCTTAGGCTGCGCACATTACTTAGCACTATCTGAAGTTTTTCGTTAGATCCAGACCTGGGTCGTGCGCTACCAGTACTGGCACTGGTAGGGCGGAAAAGGACCGCCGGCTGACCACCCGAAAACCCACTAACCGGAGACCTTGTTCACCGGCCGCTCGCCTGCTTTTGAGGTCCTTGATGGCCTCCCTTAGCTTCAGCCTATCGGCTAGCGGAAGGTCCGGCTGAACGCTAATATTTGTACCTTTCAGCTTAAACGCAAACCGCATGAGAGCATTGCGTTCCTCCGGGGTAGAGAGTACCACACGAAGTAGCCGCGGTCGCGGGTTTGGTACGTTAACTGGGGACGTTCCCCAGTCTAATCAGCTTCCTGACAGTAACGCCTGGAAAACCAGGCGGAAGAAGCTTTGTTACGCACACTTTAAACCATTGAAGGTCGTCCAACATGAGATCAGCAGGAAGGACAGCAGTAGATTCAGCCGCGTTACGGAATATAACGCTACTATCCGTGAAAGAATCGCCACGACGGGGTGTATTAACCCCACGGGTCTTTGATTCGGCACTCGGAGCAGGTGGCTTCACTACTGGTGATGGGACTGTCTTTAGCCCCTCAGATGAGGTAGCAACGGCAGCGTATGTTTTTCGCTCCATTGTCGATGTCTTACTTTTGTTAGGGTCATCGATTTCACCGGAAGGCTTTATAGCAGATCTTATCTGCTTTTTCTTCTTGATAACAGGAGTAGGGTCCCGTGAGGCTTTTCCGCTTTGAGCAGAATCAAGCACACCTTCAGAATATGTCTTCTCGGTGAGAACCGAGATTTCCGGCAACTTCGGCTGATAAGTAGTGCGTGTTGTGATCTTCGCCTTCGCACAACCTTCAGACGGTTTGCCAAGTAACGACACTTGGCTTGTTTCCGGTGCCGAGACAACTTCTTGTTTAGCAGAGAGCTTACGAGGTTTCCTGGCTCATTGTTCATTGAGTGGTAGAGAGCAGAAGGGGGTCCCGTGTCAGCTCCTTCGCTTCCCGATCTTCCAAGGATTGCAAGCGAGTTGGCTGTCATGGCTCAGGATGTAATACCAGCCCTGCAGGATCCTGGAGTACTCAGTAGGAAGATGTCTAGCAAACGTTTGAAACTCGCTTCTGATTGCGCATTGACAATCGGGTCCGGCAGTCGGTTCCAATCATTAGTCACTCGAGTAGAGAGAGCGACATCTGAGCGGACTTTGAGCCTCCTCGGTTTAAAAAGCTTCCAGCTGTGACCTCGAGTCGAGCTGCCAAGTCTTAGCTGAAAGAACTGCCTTAGCTCGTTTCCCAGTTCTCCTCGTAGGATGCGCCTGGTATAGATGAGGTCTCCGCGACGTCGGCGATAGTCTAAGGGAAAAAGGTTCATCCTCTGTAGGCGGGTGGGGTACGGGAGGTTGCGTAGCCCAAGGACAAATTTCGAGGCTCGTCGCTGTATTTTTTCGATCTTGTCACTTTCATGTTTAGATAAGGGGGCTATGGCCGGATGTCCGAATTCAAGAATGGGACGGATATGGGAGGTGAAGAGAAGTCTAAATATATGCGGCGTCATTTTAGAGAATGATCTCCTTATGGCGCCCCACATCCTGTTCGCCGCAGCAGTTTTCTTTAACGTGTCAAGGGTCGTTTTGAGATCAGAGGAGATTATTGTCCCCAGGTCCTTTTCCTGTGTGGCAATCTTGAGTAGGTGCCCGCCAATGTGATAGATGCCCAGTGGTTCAGCAGCACCTATAGAAAGGACTGAGCATTTATCTTTGTTGACCGGCAAACCCCACTTGATAGACCAGGAGTGTAGTAGATCAAGCGTTTCCTGCAGTCGGTCGGCATCTTCGAGGCTGGACACTTCCGACCATAGCTTGAGATCGTCTGCATAGATCAGACAGTCCGTTTGTAGAATACTTGGTAGATCATTGATATATATTTTGAACAATTCCGGTCCGAGAACGGAGCCTTGTGGTACGCCACTATACATGGGCACGGGGAATGAGAGGGTATCGTTTACTTTGACTTGCATGTTCCGGCCTTGCAAGAAGTCACTGATCCATAGTAGGAGGTTCCCTGTCACGCCAATTCCGCCGAGCTTAGAGAGTAGTTCCTGATGTGGGACTCTGTCAAAAGCTTTGCTGAAGTCGATGAAGACCACATCTAAACGTTTTCCAGCGTCCACTAATTTGGCCCACTTCTCTCTAGCGACCAACAGGTTAGTGATGCAGGAGTGCCCCTTTCGGAAGCCATGCTGAGTGACTGAGGTGAAGTTCAGATCTTCGCAGTGTCGGTGGAGAGCAGATTTAATGAGCTTTTCCATGATCTTGCAGGCGACCGACGTCAAGCAAATTGGCCGATAGTTCGCAGGGTCCTGGCGGCTTCCCCCTTTGTATTTCGGCATAACTACACCCGTCTTCCAATCGACAGGTAGTCGACCAGCTTTAAGAGAGAGCTGAAAGACTTGACAAAGTGGGACGGCAATGAATTCTGCAACCATCTTGAGAAGTGTGGATGTAACCCGTCTGGGCCTGGTGAGGAAGAGGAGTTCAGTTCTAGTAGTAGCTTCAAGATAGCACCTGCATCGATGTCGATATGTTCCAGAGGTACTGTATGCGCAACTATATGAGGGTTTGCGAGTCTGTCTCCCTTCGTATATACTGAGGAGAACTGTAGAGCCAAGAGGTCAGCTTTGGCGTCATCATCATAGTGTATCATATCTGGCTCATTGGTAGACAATGCAGGAATTCCACAGCCCGTCTTGGAGGATCTATTAAGGTAAGAAAATAGTATCTTTGGCCTAGAGAGAGATTGTTCGGCCAGGCTATGTTCGTATCGTTGTCTCTTTTCACGTTTCTGCAGGGAGCAGAAGTTCCTGATGGCTTTGTATTTAGAGTAGTCTGAGTCTGAGCGGGAAAGCTTGAATCTGGCTCTTCTTCGCTTAACTCGAAGTGACCCTTGAACCAGCAATTCGGCGTCGTCAGCGTAGGTGTAGATACGACATCCGAAGCTGCTTCATTTTGGTGGTCGGTAGCCATCTGGACCGGTGACATAATGATAGGTGCCACAAGCTGATCATCGGTGTAAGCGATCAAATATGCTTTGTTGGAGACCGGAAGTGTCGTCATAAGCAGATCAATCTTATAGCGAAGATCAGTGAGCATCGAGAACGAACGCTCTACATTTCGCAGCCGGGTATCAAGAGATTCATCTCTCGTACGAAAGGCTGAGCGGCCTTTCCGGCGGCTGCAGCAATTGGCACAACTGAACAGCAACTTTTCGCTAGAGGCCATCGCTGCGTACTGCTCGGTATTTAGCTCCGTACAAAGCTGATGGTACCATCGGTTGCAGACATCGCATTGCATACCGCCTGAAGCGTCAGTTACTGGTACATTGCACCTTGGTCCGCCACATAGTGGTCCGCCACATAGTGGTCCGCCACAGGTGTACCATTACTGCGATTAGCCGAGTAGATAATCGGTCTTACAGTAGCGTTGCCCGCGCAATGTTATCCAGCCTGCGATCAATAGCAGAGTTCTAGGAGGCGGTGGGTTTTCGCCCGGTAAGCGTTTGTAGAGGACCGTTACCTACTGAGTTCTAGTGATGGGGCAAAAATGCAATCTTAAGCAAGAACACAAAATAGAGGAAAATCAATGCACTTGCGTGATAGTTCCTTCTTCAATCGTTGATAGTCCGATGCCGACCAGAGATGCTAACATATAATCCGAGTAATGGATAGACGCGGCAGCAGCACAATCACAGGCAGCAGCAAAACCGAAAGCAGCACGACGCGAGCGCGTAGAAAAAGTTATATTCAAAAGTTGTGAATTTAAACAAATGGTACAAGGTGATCAGTGACGGAAATGATAAAAACAAAGATAGATTACCGTGTAATCACAACCACTACAGAACTCCCCCCCTAGAGCTTGCGCTGGTATGCAAAGCTCGATATGTCGTTCATGGAACGTATTGTGCTAGTTTAGAGGGGAATGAAACAACACGACCTGAACGTGTGTAGATAGGATCGCTTGTTGGGGGGCACAGGGATTCCGGGGTTTGGGGATCGGTTATGCGTTTGTCATTGGGCAACGGCCCAGTTACAGGAGGGTTGTGAGTAGTAGTGGTTGATTCTGTACCATCTGATGT
Organism: Dicrocoelium dendriticum; assembly: GCA_944474145.2. Classification (NCBI taxonomy): domain Eukaryota; kingdom Metazoa; phylum Platyhelminthes; class Trematoda; order Plagiorchiida; family Dicrocoeliidae; genus Dicrocoelium; species Dicrocoelium dendriticum. The sequence goes on along the minus strand of CALYDF020002500.1, from coordinate 6,071 downwards.
TGGCTCGACGTATGCGGGTTTAAGACGGTCGATGCTCACAGACTCCTTGGATCCATTCTTATCCAGGACGAAGTATTTCGGTTTCCGCGACAAGACCTTGAATGGACCTTCATAAGGCGGTGTCAAAGGTCTTCGAACCGCATCGATTCGGATAAAGACGAATGGACAAGTGTGTAGGTCTGGATGTATACGCTGCTCGCGCGTGCTTAGTCGAGGTGGAGTCGGTTTAATGGATCGGAAATGGTGCTTAAGGCGTTCAGCGTAGGACGTAGGATTCAGTTCACCGGTGATTCGGGAGTCTAGTATCATCTCGCCTGGGAGTCTGAGCGTTGTGTCAAAGACAAGTTCGGCTGGGCAGCATCCGATATCTTCTTTGACTGTATTGCGAATACCAAGAAGAACAGCTGGAAGGCGTTCAGACCAACGAGCATCAGGCGAACTAGCTGTAATGGCAGCTTTTAGTTGTCGATGAAATCGTTCGACAAGGCCATTGGCAGCAGGATGATATGCAGTCGTCTGGAAATGAGTACAACCGAGCATTCGACTCAAATCACGGAAAAGCGTGGAACTGAATTGAGATCCTCTGTCAGTAGTGACAGTGGCTGGCACACCAAAGAGTGAAATCCATGATTCAACGAAAGCACGTGCAACAGTTTCAGAGGATATATCGCGTAAGGGAATTGCTTGGGGAAAACGAGTAAATCTATCAACACAAGTCAACAGATAAGTGAAACCGTTAGAAGCTGGTAACGGTCCTACTACATCAAGATGTATGTGTTTGAAACGGGCTTCGGGGAGTGAAAAAGTACCGGGAGTTGTAACAGTGTGTCTGTGAATCTTGCTTGTTTGACAACTAAGACAGGTTTTGGCCCATTGTCGGATGTCTGTGCGCATATTGGGCCAGAGGTAACGGTCGGTAATTAGCTTCACCGTAGATCGGATACTGGGGTGCGATAATCCATGAAGATGGTCAAAGACCACTCGCCGGTAGGACTGTGGAACAAACGGTCTAGGTTTACCGGTGGAAATATCGCAGTAGATTCTGGCGTCGGAATTGAGCACAGGCAATTGCACGAGTTTTAACGTAGTGTTTGATCGAAGCTGTGTTAATTCTGGGTCATTGGCTTGGGCAACAGACATTTGTTCTAGATCAATGGGTGAGCGTGAAAACTGATGGATGTGAGCACGGGATAGTGCGTCGGCGACAAGGTTGTTAGGACCGTCAATATAGCGAATATTAACACAAAAAGTTGTGAATTTAAACAAATGGTACAAGGTGATCAGTGACGGAAATGATAAAAACAAAGATAGATTACCGTGTAATCACAACCACTACACGTTCTCCCTATAAAATGCCATAACCATCTATTTAAAAACACTGCGATGGGCGGCTGTGACTCTTCGCCAAATACAGTCACTGCCCACGGCTTCATATAATAATGGATATCACCAACCGATTTTCAAGAGCACCGCGCTTTTGCTAAACAATCTATCGGGTTCCTACGCCCACGGAAAAATGGATAGCGATTTCTGGGTCAATTCGAAACCCTGCCCATCTTTTCTGTAAGACTATCGCAAAAATTTTAACGCGCTTCGACGCCAACTTCCTCTTTGACATCAATGAACAAGGTCATCATCCTTAGATTAGTATTAAGCGGTTTTTTACAATTTTTCGTACCGTGTATGTTGCCAATACATATCGCGGTCGTTTGGTATATATACGCTAACGATTTTCATGAGACTCTTTCAACCAATTGCTCATGCCTGTACTTCTGGGTCACGTTTTACCAAGAATATACCTAATTATTTATTTAAATGCAGCTGCAAATATTCACTCTCCAACCACTGCTACATATACATGCATGAACTCACGGCACCAAGGTTTACAGAAAACCTGCACCAACTTTATCTTTTATTGGAATTTTAGTTGTACTTTTACCATGAGCACGACTATAGAGGAGCGTCCCGCATTGGTCGCGAATAAAGAATTTAATTATTTATATCCACCTCTCCTCATTTTCTTATGGCTTCGACATACCTATGCTCATTCCTCTGACAAGGATTCGGCAACGCTCGTAACCCAGTCAGGTCTAAACATTCTGCTTCTCCTTGTTAATAAACTCAAGAGCACTGTTAAGGTAGTTGTTCATGTATGACTTATCCTGTACTGTGTGTGTATGACTACTGGCGCCTCAGATCCAATGTGCCAAACCACAAGGTGTGTTTCCCTACTCGCTTCACTTCACCAGCACTTTTCGCACATTTTATTATTTGCTTTATCACCTATACTTACCGCCTTTTTATTGGGCTATTTTTCTCGATAGTGTTTGGCACGCCTGTATAAGCAGGACATTGGTAACACAGACGCGAAAGCCTCGTAATTGAACAGTTGTGCTACAGGTTATCCAGTTACACAGTGGAATTATGTTTGTATGTGTACTTGAACAAATAAATAAAGCTTTTATTCGCGACAAGGCGAGGCATGATCATTGTGGCATAACAGTGCGTGAGCAAGGAGGTGCAAAAATCCCGCATGTTAGCTATAACAGTGTATGATTGTGCAGGGGGTATGTAGGTATGCAATTGCTTTTGTATGTAGCGGTTGCCCCATGCTGAGGCTGATGTTGCATTCTTGATGCTTCTTCACCGCAGTTGGGCTAAACCAACTTACACTTAAACTAGGTCCTTTTAAGCCGGATAAATTTCATTTCACTTTATTTCGTTTGTTCTGCCTACCTGAATAATGTTCTATTAACTGCCCACGTTGCTTACGCTAATTGCGCTTATCTTCGGTAATTCGGTTGCGTTTGTAGCATTTATAAGTAATCTGTGGACCTTTCTTATTTATCGCGGATTCGTTTCTAACCAACTCACTTCATATGGTAATTTAGGGAAGACTTATGCCACATATCTGTATGCATTTTTTGATTTATTTTATTTCGGCTTGTCGTTTACAGTGAATGGCTGTTGCTTGATATCCCCGGTGTGGCTGCGCTTGATGTGCATGTTGACAAGGTGCCTACCTGTCTAGTACCCACTACCTCGTCCATACTGGCTCCAGGAGACAGTCGGTCGTTGCTGGAGGGGACGGGGTGCACGGTCCTTGTGGCCGTGCTAGGCTCAAAGGGTGGCCCCGTGCACTCAGTGTGGAGCGGACTACGGTCCAACCACCGCCCTGTGTGCGCTTGATTCCCCAAATACAGCGTGCTTGTGTTTGCCTGTGAGGAGTGTGGGCCGGCTCCGTTGATGAAACGTGGTTCCCATCCGCATACCTCCCGGTCTTATTCCTTCGTGTTTACACTGGATATGGGGTATGTGATTGGAGCTGTGGGTGGTGCAGCGCAAACCATCCATGGTCCCTCTGTAGGCGCAGGCGTCCTGTGGCTTGCCACAGTGAAGGCAAATCCGAAACCGGATGCTGCCAACCATGTATGTAGCGGTGTAGTTTCTGCGTGTAATTGTGCTACTCCTTTTGGATGTTTGCTATCGTCAGTAATGTACGAGTAGAAGCTTGGTATCCGTGTGTTTGAAAAGTTTATCAGGATATCCACGGGCAGGAACTTTATTTCGTAGCGAGTCACTACCGCCACGTCACAGTTTTGTTACGCAAATATTTGTGTCTTTTCTAGGAAGAAATCTGGCTAGGCGAAAACCCACCACGTCCTGGAACCCTGCCGCCGAACTATTTGCTGGAACGGGTTAAACTCGAATCACTCAGCTGGCACCACGAGGAGGTTGTTCGACTAGCCAGCCGTGTTGAATGAGGTGGCTAATGTAAAGCTGCATGTGTGCTCGCGGGTGCAAATGAGACTCCCAAAGTATTCCACCTCATCGAGCGACCTCGTTCTGTGATTCGCCCGTACTAAATGGCATTACTGACAGAAAGGAAGTCATGGTGTAACAGGTTGATAAGATATTTTGTGTGCAAACCTTCCTAGAGCTAGCCATTATTGACAGAGTAAAGCATCTCTTCAGCAGGATAGGAATAACTTGGCTACGTTAACAAGCTAGTTTTAAGGAGCTTCAAGCCTTCTTTCTTTTGTTTCACATTCCTTACCTCCCTATTAGCATCATGCCATATATACTTCACACACTGCTACTTCTCTGTTCATCGATTTTACCCATATCATCGCTCCACTCCGCATCAAGGTAGCGCTCGTTGATACCCTATTCTTCGACCACAACGGGACACAGACCAGCCGCCACGCACCGGTCTACTTCCTTGTTACCAACCTTAGACCTTTCTTTCCTTTACGCTTTACGTTGGCCTCCAAGCTTACACTTTTATCACTGATTGACAGTCAGTCCGTGGAGCATACCAAGTCGTACTGCTTGCATCCTGACAGGTGCTTGCCATCGTACTTACTGCTGTAATGAGCGTAGATAGCTTAGGCTAACAAAGTTGCAGAACTCACGATGCATTACAGGCGAGTACCGTTCGACTTAATGGAATACAAGGCACGGAAATAACGGAACAAACGTGTATTGAGTTACACACTGTCCTCGTGTCTTGGCTCAAAACGCGACAATGTACGTCGCCAGCCTGATAGGGAAGGAAGTGTGGGGCTGCGCGATGGGGCGGCGTGTGCAACCCAACCGTGTCGCGTGTGTTTATGGCGCGAGTGCATTGGATTTGACAAACCGGCAACTTAATTGTCAGCATTATGCAAACAACTTGTAAGTTTACAATAAGATGGTACTTTTATTTATAAGCTTACGCAATATACTCAGCGTATCCGATAAAACCTCCAGCCTCCATCACAGCCCTTCTCCAACAAGAACTGTGTAAATATTCCTTTGGTCTACGTGTGGCCTATTCTTCGCGGGCCAACCCTTTGCAAACCAGGTGGTGAAATCCGATGCACCTACTGGGGGAGAACTAGGCGACAAGCTCCTAGCGGGCTCCCAATCGTTTCGTCCCTAACAGTGACGAAAAGGAAAATTGTGTTCGCGAAAATGTTTCGTAGAAGTAACAGTTCGTTGGGAAACGTTCAATGCGCAAGTTGAAGCGTCAAGCTCCATGGTATACGTCCGACCGTGTTAATAGTCCTACCTGGTAAGCAAACGGAAAGCGGGGGTTACAAAAGTGGACGGCAACGTTAGGTGCTAAAGTAAAACAATCACTGATGTTTTGGTTTTTATAACGTTTACTTTTTTGGAGTTGCAATATGTGTGCCTTTGTTGTTATTTTCCATAACGGTAGATGTGATCGACGCACAAACGTTGCTATTTCTTCAAAAAGAAGAGGGAAAAGCACTTGTCGGCCTGACTTAATCATGTTCGGTGAACTGAACGATGTTGGACGAATTTCAGTAGACTTGGCTGTAGCGTTAACTTTGCGTTGTTGGCGGTGGAACGGGTGTCCCTATGAATACCCTTTTTGCTCGATATGTGCGACTTTTTGGCTACAAATTTATACCTATGCACACGTTCCGTGACAATCGTTGACATATACTTGTACGTCTCGTTGCAGCACTCTAAATAGTCCTTCCTTTGGTGGAGCGATGGAACGCTCGACGCCGGCAGCTCTTCTGAAGACGTGCTGTACAATCGTTTTCTAGCTCGGCGCAGGGGTGTTACTTGGTGCGAAACCAAGCATGCGTAACGTCATTTGCTTTACATAGGGGATTCGTAGTCCATGGCGTCTGAATTTGTAAAACTTGTCTCTAGGTAGATGGTGGTTGACCGAAAAGATGAGCAGCAATAGGTACTTGGCAGTCAAGCTTCAGGCCAGCGCATATGCCTAACATGGCAATAGGCACCACCTTTGTTCACCGAAGTGGGTAGAAGGCAGAGTGGCTGACTTATATTTGACAGAGGAAACGGATTACCATACCGCTCGTTTGTGGATGGAAGGAGATAGTAGTGGAAAGCTGCCCGCCTAAAAGTTTTAGCCTTGCTTGGTATTGTGCACTCTTAATGTGTTGTCTGCTCTCCTTCATTACGGTTGTTTAACAACCGTAAAGAGGGACCAAGCAGCTCATGAACGTTCGAACGAGCCCTTTGAGCTAATGCTCTATATAGGAAACGTCTCTGGCCAACTGGTAAAGCGGTTAAAACAGATAGAACAT
>CALYDF020002498.1:0-59588 GCA_944474145.2 Dicrocoelium dendriticum | reverse complement strand
TTGGATGCGAAGATACTTTTCGCGTCCACAAAACTACGTGCATTAATACAAGGCCTTACTGCAAGCTTCGGCAGTAGCGGTAGAAGCGATAGACTCAGGACACAAAATCGACTTGGACAATATAGATATCATGTAGTGGTAAGCAAGAAGGACAAACCAAAGATTAATTGTTGCGGCGTTAGAAATCACCAAGGCTAGTAACTGCGTAAACAGAATAGACGGCGTGGAAGTATCGAACGCATGGTGGGCTGTTTTAACTCGACCAGTCTGAGCAGCTCTGGACAGACTCATGTTGTGGTGTGAACGTCGGATAATCATCACAGAAGCCAAGACGAATATCATCACTGATTTCCATGTAAGTGATCCATTACGAGGATCAATTGATAAAGTTCGAAGCTCATCGTTTCTCCAATTTGACCCATTGACCCTTTGAAACTGTAACCACATGGATCGACTGATCCGGGTTAAGACCCGCTTTCATTCTAATTGCTATACAATGGCAAGATAAGTCTGTACTAGTTCATCTGGCCTGAAGAAGCTCTTGTTTCAAGGGCGAAGATATGTCACAATACAAACGTATTGGGTCGGAAGTAAGCAAGTGCGCGAAGAATATTCTTTTCGATTATTCTCATCAGGCGAGTACAATTATGAAGCAAAACGTTTGGAGAGAATAAAGCCCGTAGAGGCCTGTACAGAGAGCAATCAACTCAGTAACTGGGCAATATGAAAACTAAATCAATGATTTGATCAATCGGATTGTCGCATTAGGAAGCAGGTGATAAAGGAAGGTCAAGTTCAAGGCCAAGGCAATTTCAGAGCTTGTAGCAGTGTGCGCTGTTTGCACAGCTCTGGTTTTAAAACTTTGTATTAAACTTTGTATTAAAATTTATATTCTAAAACCTTTAGAACCAATGGAGTGTGTTGTTGTTAAGTGAGTCAATCTGTTACATTTACCAATGGGTCTTCGGCTATCCGATTGCGTGGGTAAACTTCTTGCTACGTATATCCAGCTCATAGTGTCAGGAGTGCAGGTCACTGGTGACAAACATGAAAAACATCAAAGGGAAAGAATGATTTAAGATAAAAAATAAGGGGAAAGAAATAAGGATGAAAAAGGAAGACAAACAGAAAACCTTGTGGCATTGCAGGACGCCATAGTACTGGTTGGCGTGGTGAGTTTTTACAAAATCTACGCGAACCAAATTGTTGGTGTGACAGTCCCCAGGTAAGCGTTCAGATCCATTCAATAGTTTCGGACACCAGAGAAGGGCGCAGTATGATTATTTCAAAGCTTTATGGAATGCCGGCAGGATATGAATTTACCATTTTACTCTTGGTGACCAGAGACTTATAAAAATAAGCGGCGGGTGAAGGCAGCGGACCGCCATGACTAGCAAGTATAAGGTCGTTTGGCTCGAATCCGGCAGGATTCGGCTGGTGCATGTTACAGACGAGCACAACAGGACGTAACGACAACCTATTCATTCCCTAGAAGTGTGGCGGCTGTCTGCCTGAGCCTAACTGCGACGAATCATCACAAATTGACCTGATTTGCAAAACGCAAAATTGATATATACAATGGTGAGCCACAACTACGTAACAGTTATCCATCTGTCAGCAGTTATTATCTTACGAGTTGTGTTCCAAAATACACCGAATTTTTGTATTGGTGCGTCAACTGGCAGTGGAAGCGCTTTTCGGCTAATGAGGGCAGGTGGAGGCTTGTCTAGACAACAAACTGTCATTTGTCACGTTTCTCTCGGACTGTTAGTTGACGAGGTGCAGCCACTAAAGGAAGCACTTGCACCAACTGTCCTTCGGATTATTGCCAAACACACAACAAAAACGTAAAGAAAAGCGTTCGCGATTGAAATGTTGCTCTAAACCTGGCAACGGTTTTACTGACAATACAACTACTTAGCCCAGCGTAAGAGAAGGACTTTATTATTTGCAAGCAGTGCCATAACTTGTTTAAGTATTTCGAATACGACAGAATGTCGGTCGGTGACCATCCCAAGCCTGGACGAACTTCCACATTAACAGATGATGGCCATGTCGAGAGATTTCTTGCTGTGATCTGAGGAAGTATTTTTCTAAATGTTCGGAAAGTTGCAGACCAAATGGTTCTCAGTGTAGGATAATGCCAACAAATATGTAGTGACAAACGTGAGAGGCGTCTTGTCAGTGCAAGATTCGTGTCAAGGCTATTGATTGACGATCAAAAACACCGCCGTATTGTAATTAGCCAGAAACTACTTACCAGTGACAATGACAATGAAAACTTCCCTAAGATTATTGTACCAGGCGATAAGATGTGGGTTTATGTTTATGACATCGAAACTCATGTGCAGTCGTCTCAGTGGATGGAAAATTGGTGTCCTAGTCCCAAAAAGCACGCCTGACTCGGTCAAAGATCAAAGTGATGTTTGCTGTATCTGTAACTGCAAAGCGTCGTCAATCAGGAATTTAACCACTTAATCAGGTGGTAAACAAAGAAATCCACCAGAAAATACCAGCGCATTTGACGGATGCTGTGCGCAAAAGGAGGCATTAACTGTGAAAGAACTAGACCGTGATGTTGTAGCAAGAAGACGTCCCGGCCAACGTATCGCTATGTGTCCGCAACTCTCTAGCAAAACACCACACTCTGAACGTGCCCGATCTACTTTATTCTTCGGACCTAGACACAGCAAACGTTTTCAAGTTTCGCAAGATTAAGATCATGTTAAAGGACGTAGTTCCCAAACCATAGAGCAGGACAACGCGAAAAGGACTTGTGCGCTAACAAAAAGGTTTGTTACAGGAGATTTTCCAAAAATGAAAGTACCGTTTAGAACGGTGTATTGTCAGTATAGGTTACTAATGTGAGGAGCAAAGTGTACACAATGTCGTGGAATGAGCAATGACGATGTCATAGCTCACCTTCAGTTTCGTTTTCAGCAAAACTGGCATACATCCAAGTGTTGCATTGTGAGCTACGGCTTCAAAGCGCGTCAATTGGCCGTTGTAACATTGTATTTTCTCTTGCGTTCATTAAACTGACAGTAGTGCTTATACTACAATGAAGAGTAAAAATTATTCAAGGACTCATAAATATATGGGTTAGTGAATAACAGTTTTAATAGATAATACACGTTTCTAATCCACGTTTGCTTTAGTTAGGTTGCTAACACATTTAACGCCCACTCAATGTCGACAGCAAAATATGCTGCGAATTACTCATGTTAGACCCAGTGATTTACGCCAGTTTAGCCGTGGCACATTTGCAAACAAAATATGAAAGCCCGCATGAACCGTAGGTTTCAAGTCACATCTTGTGGCCGGAATGGTTAGTATATTTACAACCGCATGCGACAACCGCTTCTCGGTCGCTGGATAAGAAAAAATGCCGTTCAGCCTCTCCGTGATGCGAGACACATAGGATGGCACTACTAAAATTTTACTTGAATTGTAACGGAACTTGTGATAGTATAAGCAGATCAGATTGAGCAGATGGACCAACCGAACGAGCAAAACAGCCAATGGGAGGCGGACTTGACGGATTCGATTATTGGACTCGGATTGGACTATACTCGAGCGACTGTTTCACCGATTGTTTAAATGAAACAAAGGAGGAATCTCATCGACCCAGAAACGTCGTTAGTTATGGAGTTGCACCTGGAAGTTATATCGAGGAGTTGGCTTGCTGTAATCTTTGCTTAACTGTCTTTGCTGAGTAAAAGCTTGGCCATGAAGGACTAAATTCTGTAACATGATGTCAGGGAAGACAAAGACGAACTCCACCGGCGGCGCGCGGATGCTCTATGGATCACCACAGTCTATTCAGATGCCTGCCCCACTGAATATGGACGAACGGAACTTGACGATTATTTGGCGTCTATGGAAGAGCAAGTGGGAAGATTTACACTTTACTACGTTTTGACGAGCAATCGATGGCGTATCGCTTGGCCATGTTTCGACACGCAGCCGGGAATGAAGCGCGTCATGTTCTAGCGACATTGCGCTACGACAAATGCAAATATTCCTATAATTTGTTGACGCTCATCGGAAGGTCCAGTTAATTTTGTGGAGCTAAACCAATGAGACCTATCATTGCTATTATTGCTTTTCGCGCAATTGAGGCCCAAAATAGTCAGTTAACGCGTACATCACTGAGTTGAACATTTTGGCCCGATCCTGTACTTTCTGTGAACGTTTGGGCGACAGTTTCATACGCGATCGGATCGTTCTAGGATACAGTGATGTAAGTAAGACGAAGCGGCTTTTGGAACAACGCAACTTATCGCTCCAGCAGGGCATTGATATCCGCAACATTGAGTCCTCAACCACCCATCAATACCAATAAATGAAGCTGGTAACAGATGCGCAATTGTGTGCCGTTTCCGGAGACGAAGTAGCGTAGGCTACTACAGTGAGACAAGTGATCTGCAAACTTTTCGCCACACGATATCCGAGCACCCGTGAACCGTGTTCGGCGTGGGGACCGAAATGCGCTAGATGTGGAAGAAGGAACCACTTTGCTCGTTGACGCTAATCAACCAATGTGAGTGTGGTCGTTCGTGACAAGTTCCCCGCAAATACAGAGGTATATTTGCAAACAAATTATGAAAGTCGGGATGGAACTATTAAACTTTTACTTGAATTGTAACGCAACTAATATCATCATCCTGCATTGCATTCGGTGCAGGCATGCCACTATGCTTTTTCATGGTGGATAACGACCATATCAGCTCCATCGTTAAATTAAGTCTGGGCAATAAAGTAGTTGATGCACTCAGAATGGGTGATAATTGGCGTAACGCACAAGCTTTCAGCGACGTAGTATGCAAACGTTTTAAATTCAATTAACTGGATCAATAAGTGAAGAAAAACGATGTTAGCAAAGCCTAATCCGGTTTGTTAATTATTTGACAAATTTATTTTCGCATACCTAAACTCGCGCTAGGTAAACAATACCTAACGAACGGTGGGGTCGTGTAGGGGCATAGATGGCGTTGTATTGCTGTCTTGTTGAATAGACTGACACACATTCCGACCATGCACACTGAACATTGCTTTATTACGGGTGGAAAGCAAATGTTTTACTTGTTTCGTAGCATTGCTGGAGTGGATACAATGAAGTCAAAATATATGTGAGTCATTTACCGAGCGTCTAACGTGATAAATACATAGATACATAACATTATAGTCAAATACATATTGAGTGTAAGCATAGAGAAATACACGAGGTGTAGTGGTCGTTGATGTAAATCGTGAGCAAAGTAAAATATAGTCACGCAATTATACGCCACCACCTTCTGTCCGTATGACATATGTCCGGTAGAAGGGTATGATTGGTGTAATCCACAATGGTGTTGTGTAGGTACCAAAGTGCTGGAAGTTAAGAACAACATACAAAGGGCTTATAAAAGATGTCTATTGGAAGGAAGGATTCAACTGACTTTGGATGAGAGTTACAGGGTTGACAAACCGGAAGGGAAAACTTATTATTATTTAGCGTGCCATACTGATCGAGCTTTTTAGCTACAGTTTTGTGAAACACAGTGTTTTGTAAACACTTGAAATGGAATTTGACTTTTGGCAAATGTCCTCTGTTCCAAGATATCTTCGACTAATTAAAGCGATTATGATCAAAGCGTCTTTGGCGCATGCTGAAAATTGTTCTGGTTCCCAGATTTAATCTCTTCTTGGACCCTAATTTTGTCTTTTTATTTAGGTCGTTTTACTATTGTATAGTTATTATAATTCTGCTCAGTTTTCCACTAGATCGGTCTCGAAATGCACCGAGGCTGTTGTTCCAGGTGGCTTAGATTCTGAGGCTATGGTACTTTGTGGCATTTCAGCTGCAATTTGCTAGTAACTGATGATTGCAGCGGCACGAAGTGGGTTATCTGCAACTGTTGGTACCAGCAGCTTTGCACGGACCGGAATACCTTGCATTACACAGCGCTGGTCTTCAACGGAAAGTTGATTTTCAGTTTTGTCATTTACTGCAGTTGCCGGCAAGGCTGCGCTGGCTTTCATAAATGAGAAGAATCTCTTGATGCCAGGCTGCGGAATGTAGAGCGTTCGTTTTCCATGCTCTCAGATCTTCACCGCAAGGTTGATTTGCCAATGTGGACGCCTCCAGTCTCTATGAACGCAGATTTGATCGCTTACAATTTAGCTCAACTTGTGGCACCAATCATTGTGTCACCCGACCAGATGGCTGCGGACCACAAATATGAAGCTGCTTTGAAGGTCGCATCTAAAACTACCCTGATCGACGCCGAATTCCTAGTTCAAGAGTCCATTAGAGTAAAGCGAAAAAGCGCCTTGAAACCCCTTGAGCTCTCTGCTGAACAAGATGCTGTAGTTGTCTTGGCAACGGAAACAAGCCAATTGTTCTTGCTTGTCAAACCGCCTGACGATTGTGAGAAGATAAATATCTCCGCACGCACCTTTTCTCCGTCGAAGATGCCGAATGTCTTGGCTTACCCAGAGAGGGCACGTTTTAACGGTTCGCTCCACCCTGATCAAAGCGACAATGCGTCACGGGACCCTGCACCCGTTAGCAAGAAGAAAAAGCAAAATAAAACCTTTCGGCGGACACGATGCCTGGAAAAATATAAGACACCGACAATGGAGTAAAGACATACGCTCCCGTTACTACATCATCTGAGGGGACAAGGACATTCCAATCACCAGTGTTGAAGCCACCCACTCCAAGTGTTGAATCAAAGACCCGTAGAGTAAATACACCCCGTCGTGGTGATCCTTTCACCTATGGTAGCATTATATTCCGTAACGCGGCTGAATCCATAGCTATCCTTCCTGCCGATCGCATGCTGGACGACCTTCAATGGTTTAAAATGTGCGTAACGTAGCCACTTCCGCCTGGTTTTCCAGGAGTTGTTGTCAGGATGCTGATTAGACTGGTGAACGTCCCAGTTAATGCAGCAAATCCTCGACCGACGCTAATTCCAGTAATACTCTCTACCCAGGAGTCATGCAACGCTCTCACGCGGTTTGCTGTTAAACTGAACGTTATTAATATTAGTGTTCAGCCGGACCTTCCACTGGCCGCTATGCTGGAGCTAACGGCGGCCATCAAGGGCCTGAAAATCAGACTAAATGCCGGTGAACAATGTCTCCGGTTAGTGCGTTTTCGGGTGGTAAGCCAGCAGTCCCTTTCCTCACTACCGGTGCCTATTCTGGTAGCGCACGACCCAGGTCTAAACGTAACAAATACCGTCAGATAGTGCTAAGTAATGTGTGCAGCCTAAGGAACAAGGTGTACGAGTTAGGTCTGCTTGTAGATACACTTCATTCCGACATACTCGCATTCATTGAAATCTGGCTGTCTCAGCACCTCACTAATGGTGAAGTACATCTATCTGGCTACGCACCAATTAGATGCATTCGCGCCGTTGGACAGCTGGGAGGAGGCGTCGTTCTTTATGTGAGCTGCATACTTGATGTTTGGAAGACTTGCTTATTTTAGTCTGTAGACAAAATTGTTGAAGCTGTGTTGGCTGTTATTAGCACATCCTCGGCTCAGGTTACAGTTATAATTGTGTATGGAAGCCCTGGGAGCGTGTCCAAAGAAGTAATTGAATTTATTCGCTTCCAGTCCGCAAACAGTTGTTTGATGATGGGCGACTTCAAAGTCCCGGAGGTTTGCTGGGCAGATATTTCTTGTATTTCAGTGTCAGGCTCATTCGGCGCTGACCTACTTGAGCTTAATCTCCAAGTACCGTTGCATCAGTTCGTGGACCTCCCCACTTGGTAGATAGACGCCAAAGTACCGTTTATTTTAGAGCTTGTGTTTGCTAAGTCACCCGATTTATTGTCAGATTATTTACGGACCTCTACTGGGTAGCAGTGATCAAGTGTGTTTGCTCTTCAGTTGCACTCTGTCTGGATGCTACCAGAGTACTGTTGAGTCTCGCCAAAACCTATGGCACGTGGACTATCAACCAATGTGAGTCAAGGCATCGGGTTTGCATTGTGAGATCCCAAACGATGATGCCATCCAGGTTGCCTGGGGTTTCTTTAAGTCCTACCTCACGGAGGTCTCTTCTCCCTTCATCCCAGTAAGAAGGAGAAAGTAGGCACGAGCACAGCCGCCTTGGATAGATTTCACAGGAAAGCAACTGCTCACAAATAGGTCTAAATGTTGGTGGACTTACTGAGATTCTCTATCCACCGATAGTTAAGACAGGTACTTTAAGGCTAGAAATAGGTTTAAGCACCACTTATTGAATGCTCGGCTCAATTTCGAGAAACGGTTAGCACACGAAACTTCAGATAATCCAAACAGATTATTGGCAATTGTCAAAAGGCGCTGCGGCTTGAACACGACAATTCTAGTGTTGATGCATAATGACGGTACTCATACTCACACGGACTATGACAAGATCTACGTACATAGTGGGCAATATGTAACAGCGTTTGTAAAGGAAATAACTTTGACAGGCGTTCAGCTGGTTTACAGTATTCCAAAGGGGGCGGGCCTACCTAAAATGCTTGTAGCGGAGACGGACGTTTGTAGGCAGTTACAAGCGCTGAACACTTCTAAGTGCTCTGGGCCAATTTAATTCACTCGAAATTGTTGCATTAGTTTGATGTGGAACTAAGTGGACGGCGCGCATACGTGTTTCGGAAATCGCTTGACAGCTGTGCATTACCTTCCGAAAGGAAGAAAACTGTCATCTGTCCCACCTTCAAAAATAAGGAGAGGAGTCTGCCTACAAATTACAGTCCAGTTAGTCTGAAGAGTGTGATAGTCCAACTCCTCGAGAAACTGGTGAGTGATTCATTGGAGAGTCAACTGGGTAGATTTATTCTACTTAGCAAGGTAAAACCCGGATTCGGGATGCGATTTTTGTGTCCGATGAATACTTTGGTGATTCGCTGATGCGGTGGATAAGGGCTACTCACTGGACGTGATTTCGTCGACTTTTCGAAGGCATTTGACAAGGTACTCCATTTGAGGCACACGCAAAAGCTGAACTCCTAAGAAGTGTCTTGCTGCACCCTTCATTATTTGTCTGCCTTCCTGAATAGTAGAGAACAGTGTGTACGCGTTGGTCGTGATCTATATTTTAGGTAGTCTATCCTCAGTGGCTTGCCGCAGGGTTCGGTCCTTGAAACGCTGCTGTGCTCTATCTAGGTGAATGACCTATCGACGGAGCTGGAGGTACCATCGCTGCTATTTTCTGATGACCTGAAGCTGTGGAACATGGTCGATGTTCCTGGAGGCTCAAAGCTTTACAGCATACCATGGATAAGCTTTTGGACTGGTCTACATTATGGTTCCTGTCTATAAATCAGGCAAAGTGCTCCGTTCTTCGTATTGGATTTGGTTGTCCACTTGCGAAGTACTTAGTCGATATGGTCGAACTCCCACATGTATCTAACCCGGTATATCTAGGCGTCATGCACTTTTCGACTTTACACTCCGACGACAATTAGAAGAAGGCCACAAGCAGAGATTTCCGTGTATTTTGATTAATACGTCGCTCTTTCGGAAGCTTGACGAGCTTCAAATTTGCGAGACTGTTCTCGGCTTTCTTTCGGCCTTATCTGGAATACTGCATCCAGGCTTGTCCGCCCTGCCTCCTTTGGGACAAAATGGAACCAGCGAGTGTTTTACGGGTGGCCACTAGGTTAGTTGAGAGATTACGAAGACGGATATACGCCGAGCGTCTATTTAGTTTGGGAACGCATTCAATGCACTACCGAAGGCTTAGAAGAGATCTAATCCTAACCTACCGTATCTTAACTGGGAAGGTTAGTCCAGATTTATCTTGGCAATTCAGTCCCGCTAGATTATCCAGTTTACGCGGTAATTCCATGAAGCTGGACAAACCGCAGTCCGATGGGATTACGGCGGGAATCCGGCTGTCACGCCGAGTCAATGACCGCTGGATCATGCTTCCGGAAAGTGTTATTAAAACATCTACAGCAACTTGAAGCTCTTGGAAGACAACAAAATATCTTTCCTTTTTCCTGCGTTTTCATACTTCAATTTTCTTTTCCACTTTTCTTCATGCATTATTATTATTTACTTTTTTCAAGTGAACTTCCTTATTCTGTGCTTTCGATTTCTCTTCCCATCCCTTGGTTACTTCACGTGACTCTCAGAGCAGGGACCGTTATGGTAGCAAGGGTGGGCACTAACTGGTTGACCGGCGTGCGATACTGGTGTTCGGTTTTATATCCATTAAGAACTGGGCACTACTTCAATTCCTAGCTCAACAATCCACTCAAGATGGAACACTCACGGGATGCTCATGACGTTCCAGTCTTACCAGGACTTTAATTTTAAGTCGTCTCTTTAGACGACTGTATTTCTCGCTCAGTTTCAGAAAGTAACTTCTGACCTGGGTGTTGGGACTAAGTTTCAGCAACTTGTGTCATCCATGATTGGGGTCACTCAGTATTTGGTACGCGGTGCAGGCTTTGTTAGCCTTAGCTGAATACTCTCCTAACTTCAGCCCTCGGTTGTAAGACTTAATGCGTAGGTCCTTTACATTCTTTGTTGCTTTTCGTTGTGGCGCTGCCAACGTATCTATTTCACACTTCAAACAAGATTGCCAAGCTTGGATGTCGTATTCTACGAGAGGGCGCACAATGCAATTGCGCATCATGAAAAGGTTGGTGGGTGAACGCTCCCGAATGACCTACGTCGCAGGTCAACGTGCTTGTTGCATTTTTTTCGCATTCGCTTCAGACTGTTTTAAACATTCAAGGGCACTTTGAATTAACGCACAGTAAGATCATATTTCTGGGAGCCAATCTGCAATCTGTGTACTCGAAGCAACTATGTGTAGTCATGTCTATGGCTTATTCGAACAACGCAACATTTGTCCGCGTTTAATGGTAGGACGTACTGCTTTGATAAGTTCTAAAACTCGTTGTAATAGCACTGGAGCCGTTTGTGGTCGTCAGGCTCCCTGGTCGTTCGCAATATAATTTACGCATAATTGGAAAGTCAAAAACAATCGATCTTACCAGCCCGTTTCTAAACACCAAGGATGGTCGAGGACCAAAGCACTGAGATTGTGGTACACAGTACTCCACATCAATTGCATGGGACAAAGATTCCCGGACCTACACCTTCAAGCGACGTTCGTTCAGTACATTGCTTATCCAACTCAGCATTGGGTCACTAATGTCGTAGTTCCAAAACATGTGAAAGAGAACTGGATTGTCCATGTGATCAAACGCTTTTGAGAACACCAGGTAGATGAAAGCAACTCCTGCTCCATCAACAACTGCTTCAGTCCAGCTATTTTGTGAAATAATTATGTTATTACCACGTGAGTGCTGTCGACGGAAGCCATTTTGCACAAGGGCTATTAATTTGTGGCTTTCCAGATACTGCACCAGCGCATCTAGAGTGATTGATTCCACAACTTTAGGAAAACACAGAAATTAGCGTAATTAGACGGTTTTTGCTTGGGGCAATGCGTAGGACTTTCGTATGCATAGCAGTAATGAACCTCACCTCCATACGGGAGGAATATGGTGTTTTATTTTACATAGCTGATAAAAGTCGGCCAGTAGCCATGCTAGATCACTGGCTACTGACTGCGGAGCCATCGGTCCTATGTCGTCTATACCAGGAGAACCGTGGCAACGCAAGTATAACAACCACTACAATATAAATTCAGTAGTGTATTTGCTGTTGGATAATCCTGACGGTGGAGTAATAGAAACGAGGGAAATATTAAACCTCGTTACCTGCTGGAAGGTTTGAGGGCAAAGAAGCCATATTAGATCGGCTGCTTGTGTTGCTGATCGCGTGCACCCATCAGCCGTGACCAGTGCTGGAATTCCGCGCTTCACTTTACGAAAGCCATTAAGGTGCCTGTATAGGAGTTTGCGGTGCACGCAGAATCGCTTCACTAAGTCGTGCTGAAGTGACATCTTTTCATCACGGATGCAT
Organism: Dicrocoelium dendriticum; assembly: GCA_944474145.2. Lineage (NCBI taxonomy): Eukaryota > Metazoa > Platyhelminthes > Trematoda > Plagiorchiida > Dicrocoeliidae > Dicrocoelium > Dicrocoelium dendriticum. Next base: position 47,653 of record CALYDF020002498.1, on the reverse strand, counting down.
TTCACGCAGAAGTTAAAATGTGCCACGTATGCAGCCCAGGTTTGGACATTTGCGCAGTCCTTATCAGTTGGTTATGCACAATCTCTAACGGACATCCAGTTGCCAGTTTTGGGCTTCAAAAATGATTTAGGTTTGTTTATAAGTTGAAGGAGTTCTGTGTTACACTTGTATGTGCTGACGTGCGGATGCGCTTTGGCGGACGCCCACGACGACGCTGTGAGCGCATTGACACCAGCCAACTGACAAAGCCAGCTGTTCTGAATGCGTATCAAAGTACGCTGACATGTGAGTTGAGCAATCGCTCACTGGAGACAATTGATGGTTACTGGTCACATGTTCGCCAGACCTTACTAGCAGCCGGCAAATCCTCATGTGGTATGTCTAATGGGCAACATGGATATTGGGTCTCTTTGCAGTCTCTGGAACTTATCGAAGCTCGCCGGCATATTCCGGCTGGAAGCGAGCACAATGAAACTCGCAAAGAGCTCCGGGCAAAACTCCGTGCTAGCCTGAAGAGAGACCGCGAATCCTGTTGGTCTCATCGTGTGTCAGAGATGGAAGTGGCCGCTGCCCTTGGCAACCAACGTAAGTTATTCCGTCTGATACGGGAAACGGGCAGCAGGAGGCCTGGGGTTAGTGAAACTATACGCGACGAGAGTGGACAGCTTATCCACAATTTGTCAAAACGTCTGGGACGTTGGGCTGAGCATTTTGAAAAGCAATTTAATGGGCAAGAATTGTTTGATTCGCCGGTCACTGATCGCCCCGCTCCGTGGGCTGTCCCTTTGGATCCACCCTCTTGCTCCGAAGTCGAACGTGAGATCGGACTTTTGAAGTTGAACAAAGCCGCGGGACCAGATTATCTTCCTCCAGCCCTCTTCAAATTCGGAGGCTTTGCTCTTGTTGATGCTTTGCATGAATTACTAGTGGAGTTGTGGGAGCAGGAGTTTGTCCCAACCGAATGGATTCGCTCCGTTATTGTTCCCATCTTCAAAGGCGGCTCGCGCTCGGAATGCGGAAACAATAGAGGAATCAGTCTGATCTCCATCGCCTCCAAATTACTCGCGTCCATAATTCTTCACAGACTGACTGGCGCTCGTGAAAGCCAGATTCGTGAGGAGCAAGCCGGGTTTCGTCGTGCTCGTGGCTGCATCGACCACATGTTTACCTTACGTCAGTTGTTGGAGCACCGTCACACATATTGGCGGCCCACGGTAGTCGTGTTCCTCGACATCAAAAGTACCTTCGATTCGGTTGATCGATGTGCCCTTCGGAATTGTCTACTCAGGAAAGGTGTGCCCGAGAAATATGAAAATATTATCCAAGCATTATATGCGCGTTGCACGGGCAGAGTAAGGGCTTATGGCAAGCTGTCGCCACCCTTCAATAACACCAGCGGTGTGAGACAAGGATGCCCGCTGTCACCTTTCCTATTCAACTTCGCTAATGACGAAGTCATGGAGTTTGCATTTACAGGACATGACTTGGAAGGTGTGGAGCTACTCCCAGGGGAACGACTTATTGACTTAGAGTATGCAGACGAAAATGCCCCCACCTGTGACAGCTCCCAGACGTGCCAAGCCGCGGTGGTCAGATTAGCACTGGCTATCCGTCGCTTCGGGATTTACTTTGCACCACCGAAGTGCAAAGCGTTCCTCCAGGATTGGCAGAGATCGCCTCTGTGCTGACCCTTGGTGGAGATCAGCTAGAAGTCGTTCAGAAATTCAATTACCTGGGAAGTTGTATCAGCGCCCTTGGGATCGAAGATGAGATCACGAACCGTATAGCGAAAGCTCGACGTGCTTTGGCGAACCTTCGCCACCTATGGCGACAGCGCGACATTACTCTCGCCCTGAAGGGTAGAGTTTACAATGCAGCGGTACGTTCGACCTTACTGTACGGTTGCGAAACCTGGCCCCTAGGATGGGCGGACATGAAGAGGCTACGTACGTTCGACCATCGGTGCCTTCGCAGTTTGGCTCACAGCTGGTGGGAACACTGCGTGAGTAACGAGCGTGTTCGACGCCTTGTTTACGGCCCAGAAAAAGGGAATGAACAGCGCAGCACCGTTATTTCATGCACCAGGCTCTGATGGCTCGGCCACGCGTTGCGCATGCCAGCCCACCGACTCCCTCGACGTGCGTTGTTTGCTCACCGGGGATGTGGGTGGAAGAAGAGGAGAGGTGGCCAAGCGATGACTTGGTCGAGAGGAATGAAGGCCATCTCTTCGGAGCTGGCCTCAGTTGGAGCTTCACGGCTCCCTGGTTGGGGTCCAAAAGACGGCGAACACGTTTGGCTGGATACATTTGCTGACATGGCAAGGAGCCGACCTCAGCGGCGTTCCTGCTGTGAGTTTATTTGTCCCTCTCCATCCCTTTAGTCTCCCCCTCCATCTACGATCTTATTTCGTAGGGTAAAACATAATTAAATTTTTTGTTTTTGCCTAGTAGCTGGTTGGTAGCTTACCGGAACGCTGCCTATCCGTCGCTGGTAGCTCAGCTGGCATGCAACTGTCGTATTTATTTTTCCTTTATGTATTTTATGTATGTATGTATTTCCTTTATGTAATGCGGTACAATAGCGGAGGTGTTTTACCATCTCTAGCTGACATGTATAATGATGATGATGATGATGAGTGTGATGTACCTGCGCAAGCGCCGATATTGCCCCTTCGTAAGTTCCAGGATCCTGAACTGGAAGCTAGTAAGGCAAATCAAGCAGGTCCCTGATGTCCGTGCATCTCATTCATCGAAGATTTTTTAAAGAAGCGATTTCAGGCTTTCTGACTGCTACCATATCTGGTTGGCACAGTTCACGTACGGCCGCACGTAGTCGTCAAGAATCGCTAAAATGATTGAATGCTCATAACAACTGAAGGAACTGCGAATAAGCCAAATTGTTAATTAGAGGTTCACAACGCTAATTGTTATTATTTACAACAAAAGATAACGTTCATGACTCATCTACCTATTTCCTGTCTCTGAGATGCTTCTTACGATGCATATGTTTCAGTTTGTGCACGCTCATCAGATAAGGCAGCAAGTAGATCCCCTTGCAATTTAATGTTTCAAATTGAAGCAACTTCCTCTTTGATCAGTAAAGAAGGTAATCCAGTTCACGACGGTCTGTATTACCAATACTTGTTCGCTTTATCTTGTAAACGCGAGAAGCGAAAAATTACAGTGACTACTGAACAGTAGATATAGTCGCTGTCCAGGCAATAAGCAATCAAGTTCAATGGATTCTACCTTATTCCCTGGTTGGGGTCCAAAGACGTTGAACACGTTTGGTTGGATACACTTGCTGACATGGCAAGGAGCCGACCTCAGTGGTGTTCCTGCTCTGAGTTTTTTTGTCCCACCCCATCCCTTTTAGCCTCCCCTTCCATCTACGATCTCACTTCCTAGTGTAAAACATAATTTTTTTTCTTTTTGCCTAGTAGCTGGCTGGAAGCTTACTTGAACGATGCCTATCCGTTGCTGGTAGCTCAGCTGGCATGCAACTGTCGTATTTATTTTTCCTTTATGTATTTTATGTATGTATGTATTTCCTTTATGTAATGCGGTACAATAGCGGAGGTGTTTTCCCACCTCTAACTAATGTGTATAATGAATGAATGAATGGGGTTCTGTCCTAAAGGGGAAGCGTGCTAAAGGTATTGGGGAACGCTACGCAGGCAATATGCAGGAGGAATTCAGTTAAGAAGATCCAAATGTGTCCCTAACAAGCGTATATAATACGATGTAGTGCGTGACCTATATACTTCGTCGTTTTCAGGATATTCCTCATGGCATCCAAAATCAAAAGTCAAGTAACACGGTTATTGTGACCCAGTGGCGTGCCTGTAACTATTCCGTCAATCATGGGTTCTTCGTTAGTAGGCAGTTCGAAATTTGGTGGGTATGGTTATGTCTGCTACTAAGGGTGTTTGGAAAATGTACTTTTTCCAACAAGCTTAAAACCCCGCACTATCGGTTGCTGCCGTCTCCATGTCGTGCACATTAAATTCTCCCGCAATATGAATGGGGCTGTAGGACCTGTTCAAAGCTAACTGGGAACCGTGGTTTCTTTTGGAGTCCATTTCCCACATAGAGTTTGGTGGGCGGTAAATTACGGCTAATAGACATGGGTCCCGGTTCGACAAACATAGCTGCACCAAAGCGAATGTTGGACGCGGATTTCCGGGAGATCGATAAAGTTACATTGAATGTTTGCACTATACTAAAGCATTGCACCACCAATCCTTCCAATGCTATTGTTCCAAATAAGCGACATATGGCAAAATTAATCACAGTATCGGTTATCTCAAGGTTTATCCAAGACGCTTGAATTATGACGAAGTCCAGCTTTCTTGAGTCTTGGAGTACTCTAAGTTAGGAGAATAAATAGGATGGACTTGGGCGTTTGTGTACCAACATAATAATGTTTGGCTGTTTGGAGTGCGTTGATAGCTAAGGTGATGACCTTGTAAGCGTGTGCGTGCTATCCGTCCAATCCTGTGCTCTGTGTTAAATTGGACACATCCCTTCACATTCTTGTGCCACGTCTTCGGAAGTAAGCTCAATCGATTCAGATCACTAAGCTCTATCCAACTGTGTCTATATTTTTGATGTAAGTCCAACGACACGCTGGTACACCACAAACAAAATCTTCGGAAGTCTATTCACTAAGGCCAACTTGAGTAACTTTGCTTATTTGAGTTTCATCAGTACCTTTGGGATACCATTCGACAGATCTTCTTTAAGGCTCTCAGACAATGTACAACTTAGTACTGTACACCACGGTATACCATAGGTACAGGTATTTCTATCATCTCACCTTATCACTATACTTTTACATGCATTTCACTGCACAAATCTTGTGCGATTTTGGCTAATCGTGCGCCTAGTGACGCACCACCACCAAGCCCGCCGACTGAAACAGACAACGGGCAGCCCAAACGGCGTGACCAACGAAACCTAAAAGTGCAAACCGACCCTTGATACAATTATTTAGCAAGCATATCCGTTTAATCCCACTACGCTGCACCAGGTCCTTGAGTGATGGAAGTGGCGTAGCAGCAAACACTAACCGTCTCAAAGATTTAAACACAACCATAAGTGATTGTCAACAAAACATTTTTGGAGGCAGCTGGAATAAGAATAAGGTTGGCAAGTAATGCACTATTGGCAGTACAATCAGGGAACCTCGCTTCTTTCACATATGTGCCTATATAACGAGTCCAAATGCACATTGCCTCTAAGACCTGAAGAATCACTTGAGCCGAGTGACCTGACCGAAACTGACTCACTACTCGGTAAAAACTGTACATTAACCACTCTGATGACAGTCCTATCTCCATTATTGAGTTGACAAGCTCCACCACTTTTTGATAAACTATAAACGGTCCCGACAACGCAAAATGTACAAGACATTATAAGGAAACGCGCCAGATATCGTTGGACATAAAAGAAGTTAAATCAGGGATGTCCAAACATTTTGCAAGGAGAGCCACATTTTGTGAGGTACTAGTATTTCGGGCCATATTAAGTCTGTCATTATGTTAATAACACAAAAATAATAACACATGTAGGAAAAACCTAAGTCTGCATGTATTACTTCAAGATGAGGCCGTGGGCCAGTTAAAATATTAACGCAGGCCGCGTTTGGTCCGCGGACCAAACCTTTGGTATTCCTGCACTAGACAGAAAAATCACATCTCGAACATGATTGCGCTCTGAAAATATTGAGATTGACATCATTCTACTCAGCATATTGTCATACCCGGAAGGTTGAACAAAATGTTAGTGGTGTAAACTGCGGTTTGAGCGAAGAATATCCACCAACACCTGACACAGAACCACATTAGTGCTGCTCGGCTTAATAAATTTAATGCGAATGCTGAATCCATAGTTTGCCGACTTGCAGATTCCACTACTGAAACAAACCACAGCCTAATATTGACCTCACATATTATTATAAACCAAACACACGTAATGTTCTCATTATGTATAGCTCAAATATCTTGGAACCGGAAATGCCAGCATTGGATTAAAAAGAATCCGATAACCCAAAAATTTACATGTTAATGTTTAGGGTAGCTGAAGGAATAAAACGGTTTGCTACTGGCAACTACATTCCGTAGTGCATAATAGCAGCGGTTGATTACATTTATATGGAAAAACCCGAGTTGTTCAGAACTATCTGTATTTCAAAAATTGCTTCCTACTGCCAACTCGAGAACGATTGGAGAAAGTTATGCTGCGGATACGCTAGAATGCTAGATATTTTCGTGGCAAACTTTAGCAAATTGTAAGTGTGCCGATTTCATAAGTACGTCGCTGCATCTCGTGTTCATCCTTTTGGGTAGTTTGGACGTGAATGTAACGAAAATATTTGAACCCGTTGCAGCATGCAGAGCACAACTAAAAATGACGGAAGCGCAAATATTTTATTAGAGTATAGAATTTAGTGGAACCATTATATAGTCTAACGTGTTTAGGCTCGTCACAAATTTAAGCTACAACCTTTGCATACAGCCTGCTAGTGAAAATGGTCCCACCTGGCGGCAAATATGAAGAATCGAAATCCGCTCGATTAGTATCTCAGTCATTAACTGCTCAAACTAATGCTTAACATCCCAATTTAAGTGTTGTTGCTCAAGTCAGGTAAACTTAATAAGGACTCAAAGTACGAATGAGGGGCTCCGATATTGTCGGGTATGCAGAGCTATTTCAACTGTCAATGGGGTAATCGTCGATGTAAAAATTGAAAACTATAAGCGAAACAATGAACCAGAGAGCGAGTATAAGTGCTCCGGCCTTGCAATTGAAAAAAGCTCTCCTGTGCCCCAGCAGCCTACTCTTAACCCCTCCCTAAGCCAACGAGTAAAATCAGCCTTTCAAATTACCTCTAGAACCTGCGTGACTTACTTAGCTTCATCCTTATTACTTTATCATGTAAATCAAATTAAACATGACCGCTATTATTCTATTCATGGAGGCTTTAAATAGCAACTCAGCCATAACGCCTGCAGCTCATTGTTAGTTCATAAAACAAGTGTGTAACGTGTGCATCTGTGTCTTTGAACAACAAAATTTGAGCGACAAACGTCGGTCCATCTTCTTTAACGAGCACCCGTGTAGCGACGCAGCTTATACCGGCAAATCCAGTGACGTCTTATAAACAGCCGAAATTACCAGCAACACATTTAAAACAGACATTCGCTAGACATATCCAAGCTGCCTTAACACCCGTGAGCACCAAGGTACCCGAGTATAAATCTGGCACAATAAATGGCCACTTGCTGAACGATCATAACTAGTGGAGTTCGATTAACGATGTGATTGGTATTAAGGTTGATCCCACTATGCTCTGACGCGTAGCGCATCTCAAGGACTCAGTGCATTATGGTGAACATTGAATACTTTCTGAGTGACATTGAACTCAGTAAATGGGACAGGCCGTTCTGCCCATAGCTATTCATCTTCGTAATTCACCCAGTGGGATGTCCATAGTAACCAATTTTCCTCAACATTTTGTCCAAAAGAGGCGGGTAACCAATGCGGCATTCCTAAGAGTGATGGCATGAAAACGATTTTTGTTCATGGTCTTCCCAAGCTCATGGATCCTCTTGCTCACGACGCGCAAAAAGGTGACTGAGAGCAGTGATGTTTCGTTCGCTAAGCAGTCCCGCTGGACAATGTTATCGCTAAAGCTCTGATAAGTGTCCCATCATCACTTATTTACAAGCGTTGCGATCCAAGATTAATGTCATTAGCATTACATTCCGAGGGAAAGATCAAGGTCCATTGGATAACTGGTCAAACTTTCGTGCCAGACTACCAACCGTGATCCGGCTAGAGGAGGCAGGCGCACGGCATGAGTGATCAGAATTTCGATGGCAATTGCAACCGCAGGAAATTCTTCTTCTGCAAAGTCCTGCGTAGAGCTCCACGAAACAGCACCCACGCCACACAAAGGACAGATAGAAGAACGTGTGAAACATATAATAAGAAACTATCTGCAAGGTCATGCAGCTTGACTGAATTCATATACTGGCAGCTAAATAAAAAGGGTATAGAGGTCAGTTATCTAACGGTTAAACCAAAAAATGCACCATTTTAATATCCATCAACGCACTCCTAATAGCCAATCATTATTCTGCTGGTAAACAAACGCCCAACTCCATCTAATTAATTTGGCCTAACTTAGAGTATTTCAGGACTCACGACCGCGGGACGTCGTCATAATTAAAGGGCCTTGGATAAACCTTGAGATAACCGATACTGCTATTAATTTTCCCAAATGGCACTGGAAGGATTGGCGGAGTAATTTTGTATTATAATGTAAAAATTCAATGTGAAGCTATCGATCTCCCGGGAATCGGCGTCCATCAAACGCTTTCGTGCAGACATGTTTGCCGAACTGAGACCCATATATAGTAGCCGTAATTTACCGCCCACCAAACTCTACGTGTGAAATGGACTCCAAAAGGAACCACGCTTTTCAATTAGCTTTGAACAGGTCCTACAGCCCCATTCATATTGCGGGAGAATTTAATGTGCACGACATGGAGACGACAGCAACCGATGTTGCGGGGTTTAATGCTTGTTGGCAAAAGCATATTTTCCAAACACCCTCAGTAGAAAACAGAACCCCACCCACCACCTTTTGAACTGCTAACAGGCCGTCGATAGTGGATCTTTTGCTTAATAACCAAGAACCCATGTTTGATGGAATAGTTACAGGCACGCTACTGGGTCACAATAACCGTGTTACTTGAATTATGGACTACGTATACCATGCGGAAAATCCTGAAAACGAGAAAGTATGTAGGTCACCCACTGCACCGTGTTTGATACGCTTGTTAGGGACACATTTGGATCTTATTAAATGAATTCCCCCGCACATTGCCTGGGTAGCGTTCCCCAATATTTTTAGCACGCTGGCTGCGTCCCCTTCGGAACAGAACTTCAGCCTATAATCAAACCTAAATCGTTTTGGTAGCGCACAACTGGATACTGCATGTCCGTTAGAGCTTGTGTATAAGGATAGCACAAGGACTGTACAAATGTCGAAACCTGGGCTGCATACGCGGCACATTTTAACTTCTGTGTGAATTTCATCCGCGAGATAAAGGTGAAATTTCAGCAGGACATAATGAAGCGATTCTGCGTGCATTGCAAACTCCTACATGGGCACTTTAATGGCCTTCGTAAAGTGAAGCGCGGAATTCCAGCACTGGTCACGGCTGATGGGTGCACGCGGTCAGCAACACAAGCAGCCGATCTACTATGGCTTCTTTGCTCCCAAAAGTTCTGGCAGGTGACGAGGCCAAATATTTTCCTCTTTTCTATTATTCCACCGGCGGGATTATCCAACAGCAATTACACTACGCAATTTACGTTGTAGTGGTTGTTTTACTTGCGTTTTCACAGTTCCCCTGGTGTAGATAACATTTGAGCGATGGCTTTGCAAACAGTAGCCAGTGATCTAGCATAGCCACTGGCCGATTTCTATCAGTTGTGTATAAATAAAAGCCATATTCCTCCAGTATGGAAGTGAAGTTCATTACTGCTATTCATACGTAACTCCTACGCATTGATCAAACTAAAAGCCTCTAATAACGCCAATTCCTGTGTTTTCTAAATTTGTGGAATCAATCACCGCAGTTGCGCTGATGCATATCTCGAAAGCCACAAATTAATAGCCCCTGTGCAAAATGGCTTCCGTCATAGTAATAACTTAATTATTTCACACAATAGGTGGACAGAAGAGGTTGCTGATAGAGCAGGAAACGATGTCATCTACCTGGTTTTCTCAAAAGCGTTTAATCCCATAGAAAATCGCGTTACCCTTCACAAGGTTTGGAACTATGATATTAATGAAATAATCCTGAGTTGGATAAGCAATGGTCTGCACGAAGGTCGCTTGAAGCTGTAGGTCCAGGAATCTTTGTCCGATGTAACTGATGTGGAGTATTGTGTACCACAATCTCAGTGATCTTTTCCTTGACCATTCTTGGTGTTTAGAAACCTGCTGTTAACATAGATTGTTTTTGACTTTCCAATTTTTGTGTATGGTATATTGCGAACAACCAGTAAGCCGGACGACCATGATTGGCTCCAATGCTATTACGACAAGTTTAAAACCGGCCAAAGCAGGACGTCCTATCATTCAACGCTGACAAATGTCGCGTTGTGCAAGTAAGCCATAGATACGACTACACATAGTTGATTTGAGTACACGGGTTGCAGATTGGCTCTCATAAATATGATCTTATTCTGCGTTTATTCAAAGCGCCCTTGAATGCTTGAAACAGTCCGAAGCGAATGCCAGAAATGCAAAAAGTACGTCGGCTTGCGGCGTAGGGTATTCTGGAAAGTTCACCTACCAACCTTCCCATGATACACAATTCCATTGTGCGCCCTCTCGTAGATTACGCCATCCAAGCTTGGTAATATTGTTTGAAGCTTGAAACAGAGGCGTTGGCGGCGCCACAATGAACAACAACAAAGAATGTAAAGGACCTACGCATTCAGTCTTACAAATGAGGGCTGACGTTACGGGGAGTATTCAGCGCAGACTAACAAAGGCTGCGCCGCGTACCGACTACTGAGTGACCCCGGTCACGTATGCCACAAATTGCTGAAACTTAGTCCCAACACCCAGGTCAAATATTACATTCTGAAACTGAGCAAGAAATACAGTCGTCTACAGTGACAATTTAAAAGTAAAGTCCGAGTGGGACTGGAACGATAGGAGCATCCCGTGAGTGTTCCATCTTGGGTGGATCGTTGAGCCAGGAATTGATGTAGTGCTCAGTTCTTAATGGATCTAAAACCGAACACCCGTATCGCACCCTGGTCAACCAGTTTGTGCCCACGGTTCCTGCCCTAGCGATCCCTGCTTGACGGTCACGTGAATTAATCAGATGATAAGAAGAGAAATCGAAGGCACAGAATAAGGATGTTCACTTGAAAAAAGCAAATAATACCAATGCAGGAAGAAAAGTGGAAAAGAAATTTGAAGTATGAAACAGCGTGTAATTCAGGAAACGGGAAAGGTTTCTTGTTGCTTCCCAAGAGCTTCAAGTATCCGTAAACCCGATAATAACACTTTCCGAAAGTGTGATCTAGCGCTCGTTGGCTTGGCGTGACAGCCGGATTTCCGCTCTAATCTTATCGGACTGCAGTTTGTTCAGCTTCAAGGAATTAAGGCGTAAAATAGACAATCTAGCGGGACTGAATTGCCAAGATAAATCTGGACTAACCTTCCCAGTTAAGATACGGTAGGTTAGGATTAGATCTCTTCTAAGCCTTCGGTAGTGCATTGAATGCGTTCCCAAACTAAATAGACGCTCGGCGTATATCCGTCTTCGTAATCTCTCAACTAACCTAGTGGCCACCCGTAAAACACTCGCTAGGTCCATTTTTCCCGGACGAGGCCGGGCGGACAAGCCTGGATGCAGTAATCCAGATGAGGCCGAACGAAAGCCGAGAACAGTCACGCAAATTTTCGGCCTGTCAAATTTCCGAAGGAGCGACGTATTAACCACACTACGCGGAAACCTCTGCTAGTGACCTTCTTCCAGTTGTCGCAAGAGTGTGAAGTCGAAGAGTGCACAACGTCTAGATCTACCGGGTTAGATACATGGGGGAGTTCGACCCTACCGACTAAGCACTTCGCAGGAGGACAACCACATCCAATACGAAGAACGGAGCACTTCGCCTGATTTATAGACAGGAACCATAATGTTGTCCAGTCCAAAAGCTTATCCAGGGCACGCTGTATGGCTTTGGAGCCTCCATGAACATCGACCATGTTCCACAGTTTCAGTTCATCAGAAAATAGCAGCGTTGGTACCTCAAGCTCCGCTGATAGGTCATTCACATATATAGCGAACAGCAACGTTCCAAGGACCTATCCCTGTGGCACGCCACTGAGGACGACTGCATAAACGATGGACGAAGACCTACCCGTACACACTGCTCTCTAATATCCAAGAAGGCAGTCACACAATGAAAGGTGCGGCAAGATACTCTGTAGGAGGTCAGCTTTTGCCTGAACCACAAATTGAGTGGCGTGTCAAATGCCTTCCAAAAGTCGATGAATAGCACGTCCAGTGCGTGGTCGCAATTCACTGCATCCGCCTGAGCTGTGTGAACCACCATAAAATTCGTCAGACGCGAAAATCGCATCCGGAATCCGTGTTTTACCTTGCCAAGTAGAATAAACCTAATCAGTTGACTCTCCAATGAATCACTCACCAGTTGCTCGAGGAGTTGGACCACCACACTCCTTAGACTAACTGACTTGTTATTTGTAGACAGACTCCTGTCTTTAATTTTGAAGGTGGGACAGATGACAGTTCCCTTCCTTTCGGAAGATAATGCTCAGCTGTCAAGCGATTTCCGAAACACGTATGCGCGCCATCCACTTGGTTCCGCATCAAACTCATACAACAATTTCCAGTGTATTAATCCGGCCCAGATGCCTTAGAAGTGTTCAGCGCTTGTAACTGCCTACTAACGTCCGTCTCCGTTGCAAGCATTTCAGGTAGGCCCGACCCCCTGAAATCCTGAAAACCAGCGCAAGGCTTGGTTAATTGGTTTCCCTTAAAGCGCTGCTACATATTACCCACTAAGTACGCAGGTCTTATTATAGTCCGTGTGAGCTTGAGTATCGACATCATACATCAACATTAGAATTGTCGTGTTTGAGCTACAACGCCTTTTGACATATGCCAAGAATCTATTTGCATTCACTGAAGCTTCGTCTGCTAACCCCACCTCAAAATTTAGCCGATTGATTCTTACACCTATGTGCAGCCTAACGGTACCTGTCATAACTATCGGTGGATGAAGCATCTCGGTAAGTGCGCTAACAGTTAGACCTATTGTGAGCAGTTGCTTGCATGTGAAATATATCTAGTGAGGCTTTTCTCGTGCTTCCTTTCTCCTTGTTACTGGGATGAAGGGAGCAGAGACCTCTGTGAAGTAGGGTTTAAGGTTATCCCTGGCAACCTGGACGGTATCATCTTGTGAGATCTCACAATGCAAACCCGAAGCCTTGACTCACATTGGTTGATAGTCAACGTGCCATATGTTTGGGCGAGACTCAATAATACTCTGGTAGCGTCTAGACAGAATAAAACTGAAGAGCAAACTAGCTTGATCACTGGAACCCAGTAGAGGTCGGTAAGTAAACTGACCAATAAATCGAGTGACTTAGCAAACACAAATTTAAAAATAAACGGTACTTGGGCGTCTATCTACCCAGCGGAGAGATCCACGAACTGATCCAACGGTATTTAAAGCGTATGCTCAAGTAGATCAGCACCGAATGTGCCTGACGCTGAGTTGCAAGAAATATCAGCCAGCAAACATCCGGGAGTTGGAATTCGCCCATCATCAAGCAACTGTTTGCGGACTGGAATCTAATAAATTCAATTACTTCATTGGACACGCTCCCAGGGATTCTGTGCACAAATATAACTATAAACTGAGCCGAGGATGTGCTAATCACAGCCGACAGAGCTTCAACAGTTTTGTCTACAGACTGTAATAAGCAAGTCTTACAAACGTTAAGTTTGCAGCTCACATAAAGAGCGACATCTCCTCCTGCTGGCCAACGGGGCGACTGCATCTAAACAGTGCGTAGCCACCTAAATGTGCTTCACCATCTGTGAGGTTCTGAGACAGCCAGGTTTCAGTGAATGTGAGTATATCGGAATGAGACCCATCTACATGCAGACCTAACTCGTACACCTTATTCCTTAGGCTGCACGCATTACTTAGCACTATCTGAAGGTATTCGTTAGGTTTAGACCTGGGTCATGCGCTTCAAAAATAGGCACCAGTAGTGAGGAAAGGAACCGCCGGCTTAAAACCCGAAAACTCACTAACCGGAGACCATGTTAACCGGCAGCTTGCTTGCTTTTGAACCTCTTGATGGCGTCCGTTAGCTTCAGCCTAGAGGCCAACGGATTGTCCGGCTGAACACTAATATTAATACCATTCAGCTTAAAGCAAACGGCATCCGAGCCTTGAATTCTTCCTGGGCAGTGAGTATTACTCGATTTAGCCTCGGTGTAGGGTTTGGTGCATTAACTGGGACATTCCCTAGTCTAATCAGCATCCTGACAGCAACACCTAGAAAACCAGGCGGAATTGGCTACGTTACGCGCATTTTAAACCGCTGTAGGTCGTCTAGCATGTGATCAGCGGGAAGGACCGTTGTGGATTCAGCCGCGTTACGGAATATAACGCTACTATCCGTAAAGAATCACCACGACGGGGTGTATTTACTCTACGGGTCATTGATTTGACACTTGGATCACGTGGCTTCAACACTGGTGATGGGAACGTCCTTATAACCTCAGAAGATGTAGCAACGGAGCGTATGTCTTTGCTTCACAGTCGGTGTCCTATTATTTTCGGGTCATCTAGTCCACCAAAAAGATTTATGGCATATTTGGTTTGCATTTTCTTCTTGATAACGAAATCAGGGTCGTGTGACGCTTTGTCGCTTTTATCAGGGTGGAGCAAACCGTTAAAACGTGCCCTATCGTGTAAGCCGAGACATCCGGAATCTTCGACTGGAAAACAATACGTGTAAGGATATTTATCTTCTCACAATCGTCAGGCGAATTTACAATTAAGGACATTTGGCTTGTTTCCGGTGCCAGGACAACTACAGCTTATTGTTTAGCAGAGAGCTCACGGGTTTTCCAGCCTATTTTTCGCTTTACCCCATTGGACCCTTAGACCAGGATTTCAGCGTCGATCAGCGTACTTTTAGATACGACCTTAGAAACAGCCTCATATTTGTGGCCTGCAGCCACCTGGTCTGGTGTCACAATGATTGGTGCCTCAAGTTGAGCTCCAGTGTAAGTGATCAAATCTGCGTTCATAGAGACTGGAGGCGCCCACATTGGCAAATCAACCTTGCGGTGAAGATCTGAGAGCATCGAGAACGAACTCTCTGCATTTCGCAGCCTGGTATAAAGTGATTCTTCTTATTTAGGAAAGCCAGCGCAGCCTTGCCGGCGACTGCAGTAAATGGCACAACTGAAAAGCAACTTTTCGCTGAAGACCAACACTGTGTAATGCAAGGTATTCAAGTCCGTGCAAACCTGCTGGTACCAACAGTTGCAGATATCGCACTTAGTACCGCTGCAATCGTCAGTTACTAGCAAATTGCCGTATTTTGCGGAACACGGTTCACGGGTTCTCGGATATCATGAGGCGAAAAGTTTGCAGATCACTTGTCTCATGTAGTAGCCTTCGCTACTTGGTCTCCGGAAAGGGCACACAATTCCGCATCTGTTACGAGCTTCATTTGTTGGTATTTATGGGTGGTTGAGGACTCAATGTTGCAGATATCAGTGCTCTGCTGGAGCGATAAGTTTTGTTGTCGCAAAAGCCGTTTTGTCGTACTTTCATCATTGTATCCTAGAACCATCCGATCGCGCATGAAACTGTCGCCCAAACGTTTACAGAAATTACAGGATCAGGCCAAAATATTCAACTCAGTGATGTACGCGTTAACTTACTATTTTGGGTCTCTATTGCGCGAAAAGCAATAATAGCAATGATAGGTCTCATTGGTTTAGCTCCACAAAATTTACTGAATTTTCCGATGGTGGTCAACAATTCATATGAATCTTCGCATTTGTCGTAGTGCAATGTCTCCAGAACATGACGCGCTTCATCCCCGGCTGCGTGTTGAAATTTGGCCAAGCGATACACCATCGGTTGTTCGTCAAAACTTAGTAAAGTGCAAATCCTCCCACTTGCTCTTCCATAGACGTCAAATAATCGTCAAGTTCCGTTCGTCCATATTCAGTGGGGCAAGCATCTGAATAGACTGTGGTGAGCTATAGAGCATCCGCGCGCCGCCGGTGGAGTTCGTCTTTGTCTTCCCTGATATCATGTTACAGAATTCCGTCCTTCTGAGCCAAGCATTTACTCAGTAAAGACAGTTAAGCAAAGATTACAGCAAGCCAACTCCTCGATATAACTTCCAGGTGCAACTCCATAACTAACGACGTTTCTGGGTCGATGAGATTCCTCCTTTGTTTCATTTAAACAATCGGTGAAACAGTCGCTCGAGTATAGTCCAATCCGAGTCCAATAATCGGATCTGTCAAGTCCGCCTCCCACTGGCTTTTTCGCTCGCTCGGTTGGTCCATCTGCTCACGCTGATCTGATGCTACCATCACAAGTTCCGTTACCATTCAAGTAAAATTTTAGTAGTGCCATCCTATGTGTCTCGTATCACGAAGAGGCTGAACGGCACTTTGTTATAATCCAGCGGCCGAGTAGCTTTTGTCGCATGCGGTTATGAATACACTAACGATTCCGGCCACTAGTTATGACATGCAACCTACGGTTCCTGCAGGCTATCATAGTTTGTTTGCAAAAGTACCTCTGCTAATCTGGCGTAAATCAATAGGTCAAAAATGAGTAATTCGCAGCATATTTTGCTGTCGACATTGAGTCGGCGTTAAATGCGTTAACACCTTAACTAAAGCAAACGTGGATTAGCAACGGGTATTGTCCATTAAAACTGTAGTTCACTAACCCATATATTTTTGAGTCGTTGGGAAATTTGTTACTTTTCATTGTAGTATAAACACCATTGTCATTTTGATAAATGCAAGAGAAAATACAATGTTACAACGGCCAATTGACGCGCTTTGACGCCGTAGCTCACAATGCAACGCTTGGATGTATGCGAGTTTTGCTGAAAACAAAACGGATGGTGAGCTATGACATCGTCATTGCTCATTCCACGACATTGTGTACACTTTGCTCCTTAGATTATAACCCCTACTGACAATACATCGTTCTAAACATTACTTTCATTTTTGGAAAATCTCCTTGAACACACTTTTTTGTTAGCGCACAAGTCCCTTTTCGCTTTGTCCTCTTCTATGGTTTGGAAACTACATCCCTTCAACGTGGTCTTAACTTTGCGAACCGTGAAATGTTTTGCTGTGTCTAGGTCAGAAGGATACAGCCGATCAGGTACATTCAGAGTGTGGTGTTTTGCTAGGGAGCTGCGAACATATAGCGATGCTCGCGCCGACGCATTTTCTTGATACAACATCGCGGTCTAGTTTGCTCACTGTTCATGCCTCTTCCTTCGCACAGCATCCGTCAAATGCGCTAGAATTTTCTGGTGGATTTCTTTGTTTACCACCTGATTAAGTGATACAAATTCCTGATTGACGAGGTTTGGCTGTTAAAAACACAACAAAAATCACCTTGATATTTGACCGTTTCATGCGTGCTTTTTGGGACTAGGACACCACGTTTCCATCCGCTAAGACGACTGCAGCTGCATTTTAATGTCATAGGCATAAACCCACACCTAATCGCCAGGTACAATATTCTTAGGAAAGTTTTCATTGTCATTGCCAATGGTAAGCAATTTCTGGCTGATTACAATACGGTGCTGTTTTTGATCGCCAGTCAATAACCGTGTCAAGAATCTTGCACTGACAAGACGCATCTCACGTTTGTCACTCCATATTTATTGGCATTATCCTACACTGAATACCATTTGGTCTGCAACTTTCCGAAAAGCTAGACAAACACTTCCACAGATCACAGCAAGTACCCTCTCGAGATGGCAATCGTCTGTTAATGTGGAAGTTCGTCCAGGCATGGGATGGTCAGCGACCGACATTCTGTCGTGTATAAAATACTTAAACCAGTTATGGCACTGCGTGCAAATCATAAAGTCCTTCTCGTACGCTAGGCTAAGCAATTGTAGTGTCAGTAAAACCGTTGCCAAGTTTGGAACAAAATTTCAATCGCGAACGCTTTTTCTCAGCTTTTTGTTGTGTGTTTGGCAATAATCCGACGGACAGTTGGTACACGTGCTCCCTTTAGTGGCTGTACCTCGTCAACTAACAGTCCGAGAGAAATGTGACAAGTGACAGTTTGGTGTCTACACAAGCTTCCACCTGCCCTCAGTAGCCGAAAAGCGCTCCCACTGCCAGCTGAGGCACCAATTCAAAAATTCGGTGTATTTTGGTACACAACTCGCAGGATCATAATTGCTAACAGATGGATAATTTTTACGTAGTTGTGGCTCACCATTGTATATAATAATTTTGCGTTTTGCAAATCAGATCAATTTGTGATGATTCGTCGCTGTTAGACTCAGGCAGACAGCCGCCACACTTCCAGTGAATGGATAGCTTGTCGTTAAGTCCTATTGCGCTCGTCTGTAACACGCACCCGCCGAATCCAGCCGGATTCGAGCCCAATGACCTTATACTTGCTAGTCATGGTGGTCCGCTGCCTTCACCCGCGGGTTATTTGCATAAGTCGCTGGCCCCCAATAGTATAATCGTGGATTCGTATCCTACCGGATTCGGCGAGTTCGCGATAATGACGAGCCCCATCAGGACGGAACGGTCGTCTAACGCTTTCCCGGATGTGTGGCGGCAGTCTGTCCGAGTCTATCTGAGACGATTCTTCACATAATACCCAATAATTTCCCCTACCAATTACAAATTCAGCCAACCTTGTAGTACGTCTGACTGGTTTAATTAAGGTGCAGGTAAAGTCCGCGGAGTCTTCATTATTATGCGCGGAAACAACTTTCCTCCTTTGTGGAATTGTTAGAACTGTAACCCGGCAAGAACACTCGGAATCTTCAAAATAGTGATGAATTTGCTTTTCATAAGTATTGCCGATGATTGTCCGGGTGGTAGATCTACTGCCACAAATTGTACAGTTTTGCCATGAACTGCCACATTTATATGAGGAAATGTTTTTAAACGGCTATTAATTTTCTAGTTTAGCCGTGATTTTCATTTGTAACTTTATACTGGCTTTAATCTCTACATGTAATCGTTAACCACTTGGTTTGAAACCCATAGCATCTACCTTTTGAAAGACACCATCTAAAAACCAGCAATCCGTAACGCAGTGAAATAATCATTCTGTGCGCTTCTCTGGTGTCTAAGACTATTGAATGGCTCAGAACGCTTACCCGGGGACTGTCACACCCATTACCAATTTGGTTCGCGTGGACTTTTTTGAAAATTCACCACACCAACCAATACGATGGCGTCCTACAGTGTCACTAGATTTTCCCTTTGTGTACCTTTTCATCGTTATTTCTGTTCCCTTGCATTTTATCTTAAATCATTCATTCCTGTTGATGTTTTTCATGTTGTCACGACTGACCCGCACTCTTGAGGTTATGATCTGGATATAACAAGCAGGATGTTTACCCACGCGATCGGATAGCCAAAGACCCACTGGTAAATGTAACAGATTACCGCACTTAACAACAACGGACTCAATTTTTTCTAAAGGTTTTGAATACAAAATGAGTATTCAGTACGTTTCTATCGTGATAAATCTTCGCCCCTGAAATAAGAGGTTCTTCAGGTCAGATGGACTAGTACAGACTTATCTTGGCATGGTATAGCAATTAGAATGAAAACGAGTCTTAACCCGGGTCAGTCGATACATGTGGTTACAGTTTCAAAGAGTCAATGGGTCAATCTGGAGAAACGATGAGCTACGAAATTTATCAATTGATTCGCTTAAGGGGTCACTCATATGGGAGTCAGTGATGATGTTCCTCTTGGCTTCTGTGATGATTGTTCGACGTGTACACTACAACATGAGTCTGTCCTCCACAGATGCTCCGATTGGTCAGGCTAAAACAGTCCACCATGCGTTTGATACTTCCACGCCGTCTATTCTGTTTACGCAGTTAGTAGCCTTGGTGATTTCTTGCGACTCAGCAATTAATCTTTGGTTTGTCCTTATTGCTTACCTCTACATGATATCTATATTGTCCAAGTCGATTTTGTGCCCTGCATCTAGCGCTTTTACCGCTACCGCCGCAGCTTGCATTAAGGCCTTGTATTAATGCACGTTGTTTTGTGGAAGCGAAACGTGCTTTTTATCCGGCCATCCAAACGGGGAGTTATCTCGCTTTTTGGCCAATGTACACTTGCGCACCGTGCGTGCAACTAATTTGATAGGCGCTAATGTTCATCATATCCTTTACACTCCAAACCCCAGAATGCTAACATATGGGCGTATGCTGTCAAATCAGGTGAATTCCAACATCATTCTTACCAAAAATCAAGGAATAGCTCCAGTGGTCTGCTTATAAAAGGATGGCCGGAATGATAACTAAAAGCGGTAATGGTTAGCCTACTTTTAAGCTACATCAGAACACGACCAGATGGGTGGGGGTTGCGGATGAAAACTCTCAAGGCACTACGCTGCATGGAGGCTGGTCCCAAAGAGACGGTTCCGCAGAGAACTGTATTACTTCACTGCATCTATATTGCTGTAATTCCCTCTTTGCACTGAAACGTTTGTGACTATTATTCCTTGTCAGTAGATTTCTATATTTCTACTGTCTTACCCAAGTCACCCATTAATTTAATCCTTAGACGTTTTCCCTCAATTTACTTCCTGTAATTTTTCTTTATGCACCCATAATAACTTAGTTTTTTATTATTCCCATACACCCAGTGTTTTTTTCTCTGAAGGTCGTAATTTTCTGATCCTACTTTTTGGGGTGTGGCTGAAATCGCCAAGAAGAAACGGTTATTTTTTATGTATTCACACACACTCTGATGACCTCATGAAAGTATACGGGACAAGAAATTCATAAAGTTTATATGATTACTGAGCCCCTTTGAAGTGCTCGTGGTGCGAGTAGATTACGCTGTGCAATCTCAATGTGGACTATAATGCTTAGTGAAGTGAACATTGGTCATTCAGATGACATTGATCGTAGAATAAGCAAGAAGAAAATGATGGTCTGCTGCCCGCAAACCTTGTGAATAAGAGGGAAGAGTTACCAACCAACATCGCAGTGGCCCTACGTTCGATGCCTGCTATCTCTACCTGAAGAAATCACACGGGGTCGAAAGGCATCATGCAGCGCAGTAGACGAACAAACTTTTATGCCTGTTTTTTATACGTTAGCGGATATAGGACGTTTCCCAGTATTCAGGAATACAACCGTCAGTAAAGAAATACTTTGTTGTGGTCTGTTACGTTGCGATCAGCTTTTGCTGAATTTTGTGATATAACTTTAATTGCAATTCATTGACATATACAGTGAAGCATGCAATTTTGAAGTTAACTCTTTTGTTCTTAATACTTTGCGCCACATAGAGGAATTTGGATGTCCTTTCGTCATGTTTATGGTATATTTTTTATTAGTGTTGGACTGTATCCGTTCCCTTGACTTCCGCGTTGCGGAATCATCTAGCTAAACTAAAGGTAACACTGCTCAAAAAGAAATTAATCTATAATAAAAATCTCTAAATCTGTGCCTCATAGAATGCACTCCAATGACGGTGTCCATGTATTCTAAGGTTATCTAACACGTTAGGTTACATGGCTCTAAGCTAACGATTATATTCAATAATGCACTGTCCAAGACGCACGTATGCCATGTAGATGTGCTGCATCACAACATATGTTGTATGCATGTATGTAGCAACAGCCTTTAAAATGTCAACGATACACTCGCACCTAACTGCTGACTGTACCTTGTATGATCCAGTGCTATCAAACTAAATAAACCCGCAAAACTCACCCATCATAGAAAGCATGCATTTACCGCTGTAGCGCTCCTCCATGTCTGAGATAATTTGGTGATAGCGCTCACGATGTTCATCGCTAACAGATCTCAAGCTCTCAAGGAAAATAGTCAAGGGGACTATGCAACTAACGTAACTTGAATGAGAAAGGAGCACCAACTCTACGATAGTCCGCAATCAGTCATATTGTGATGCCGCTGTAGTTCTCTGCTTTTGCTCTGCCCAGAAATTCCACACTAGCTTAAATGGTCTGTATGATACGTAATCAAATGACGTCAACGGGCATTCAAAAGCAGTCTGCCATTGTCCGGCGAATACCAGGACCAAAGATTATCCCTTCTTTGAGCTTCTCCTCCCTGTTCTTCGGAAATATTTGTTGCAGGTATCAAAAGTAAAACTTGCTTGAGGGCTTTGACGAAATTATTTTTGATCAAACCAAGCTTGATGTGAATGGGTGGTAGTCAGATATGATCAGGTAGCATAACAGGTGTATGATTTACATTATCCATGCAACGTACTCCGTCTTCTCTGTCCACTTTGAGCTGCAAGGCTGGTCTAATGTTCAATAAGTAGGAGAAACAGCAGTGTTTTGCAAAGTGTACTTGCATACGTATCTGGAGTCCAATAAGTTAGCAAAATGTGCCAACAGTACATATCGCAGTAAAGTACAGCGACTAGCAGTTGCATTCCTTCGTAATTATACTTCATATTACTGGCATGCAACTGAGACACAGTAGGGTACATGTTTCCCACTACGAACAGTCTTAGATATAAAGAACTCACCGTGCCACTCTACGGCGCAGTGGTTGGTCGAGCTTATGGAACCTATTCGAAAACAAGTTACTGTGCACAGCCTTAAGGACAGTTTTGATTTCGTCGATACCATGCACGATCTAAATGCCACGGATCTGATCATGAGATCTCGCGGTGTGATTTCACTTTTTACAAATGTGTCATTATTTGAAACTATTAATTACAGCTGCGATTATGTCGACAAAAATCAGATAGCTATTAACATACTACGGTGGCGCTAAAGGAACTGCTGCTTCGGTGCACTTTCAACATCCATTTGCTTTTTAACGGCAAAGTGTATCAACAGCAAGATGAAGTTGCTATAGGCTATCCACTTGGACCGTTTCTCGCTGATGTATTCATGGGTTCGCTTGAACAGGGCAAGTTGCAATCTGTCATCACGAACCTCACTCATTAACACCGTTACTTCGACGATATCTTTGCACTGCTGCACTACTCTCGAAACATCGATAACCTTCCAATGAATATAATCAGGCGCACGAACCAGTGAAGTTTACCTCCGAAGTAGAGGTAAATAGTACTTTCAGTTCCACAACGTGGCAATGAAACGACTCGATTGTAGCATGTTACAACCTCTCGCGTATGGAAAACATGTGGAATGGAGAATACCTGAATTTCTACAGTTTGGTCCCACTGAAATTAAAACGGAATCTGATCCTCAGTCTAATAAGTCGAGCAGAAAGCGGTTGCTCGATCGAAATGTTTCCAGGAGCACTGAGGCGCAAACGTTCGACGCTTAAACGAAACGCTAGTCCTGACAGTTTCCTAAAAGGTACAATGGGGCAAAGGAAGAAGGCACCCGTAACCCTTACAGTTCAGAGAAAACCCATATTTCTCCAGCTGCCATACAAGGGAGGAATCGCTGCTAAAATCATAACTCATCGCCTTTCTCATGCCTTCAAAAGCTAAAATGCAAATCCAGTACGCCGGTAACCCAATGGTTAAAACTAGCCCTAAAGACAAGAGGCCCTTCCATGACAAATCAATGTGTATTATTCTTTCTCCTGTTCCTGTGGGACAGTGTACTTAGGCCGAACGACGAGGCGCCTGTCTGAAGGGGTAAAAGAACACCATCCGGCTTAGCTCATGACCGCTGGCCGAAAAAATTTCAACTCATTCATAGCCACGCATCCCGCCGACACTGGCCACGCCACCAACTTGGCTTAGTCATTCAAACTGATCTACCAGGTACCAGACAACCGACTAAGCTGCGTTCGTAGGCGTTTGCTTGAATCCGCAGAGACCATCGCCAGAGTTTTGTGTTCTGAAAAATGTCGTTCACGCGTTAATACTGCCTTGGCCTACCCGAACTGCGACATACGGCACACGAAATGGAGTGTACGCCGCACTTGTGACCTAACCAATAGTGATTGTGCTTGATCAGTGACTGTGAACATAACTTATTTTACAATGCTTTACGTTGCGCCACAAATTTTTTTCTTTCTACGTATAATTGTAAAAGCATGAAGAGGAATTATTGCAAGCATACGTTGGCTTGCATCGACTTTTAATAGTACGCATTCCCGTTACGCATCAGTATGGTCTTCAGTTTACTTTAAGACAAGTCAGTTAACAAACGTCATTCATCACTGATATGCCCACACCAAGCTCCTTCATCAACGCTTCCACATGGGAACCCTGAGGAAAGATTTCTCCGGTTTCACAGGCACTGGGTTAGGTAACACTTCACATTCTATATAGAGTAATCTTATTGTTTGCAGCAAGTAAGTACCACCGCTGCAGCCGAGATGTCAACAACTCGGCTTTGTCTTTAGACAAGCGCAAGTCGCTTATCAAGTCATTCAGCTCTGATTGTTCAATAAGACGTGGGTTGCAGTCAACAGCTTCAAAGTTTTTACGAATGTCGAAACCGGGTGAAGCAGCAAATGTAGATTCACTACGCATAATCTGTGACACGTTTACTTGAAACACCAAGGTGTGTACTTTACAATAATTTCGAAAAGCTGAAAGGGCTGATGGACAATAGGGGTAAGGAATTGTGTCCTTGTTTCGGTTGAAGAAGCCCATGACGCTATTTAGACAGAAGTAGCAGTCTGTCGTGTGATAACTCGGCTTCTTCGACACAGTGGGGATTTCAAAGGTATGTTGCATGTGCCCTTAAGCCACTGAGTCAGGTGTATGTTGCAAAACACAAAAGCAACATGCGGATCTCACTTCTTAAGATAATCTCCCAGTTTCATCCAGAAATATGGGTGGTAGGCAGACTACGGTATCGAAAAAATGGATCTGCACTGCAACTTTGTAGTATACAGTCCATAGACTTGACGAAAAATGATTTCAGTCATCAACACCGCAGTGTCTTTGAGCAATGCTCCAGATATCAGCTAAGGAAACACAGCTCTCAATCGACTTTCAGTATCAGGTGCCTATCATTAACCAGATCACTTCCACTATACGGTTACATGAAGCGAATGGACAAATCACTTGAGTGTATTCGAAGAACAGAACCCACTGCTTAGCTGAAATGATAACCTGAAAGTAAACGAAAAATTGACGTGATGGAAACATTTAGTTTGAATATTTTTCGTCATCTCACCTGGTACTACTAGCAACATTCTATCTTATTTTCTTTATAAAATGGATGATGAAAAGTGTAAGTATTCACGCTGCGCTTAATCCTAGTCAGATGCAAATGTATAGTATCTCAGCATTTGTCAAATACATTCTACCACACAGAGATCACACTTATGTGTATCGCTGGTCTTTTGTGCAAACCGCAGTTCATTACAGAAATGTGAATATGACACTTGTGGTTTTGTTGTAACTGGTAGCAACATATTGATAACAGTAAACAAAGTAATGACTGCAATATAACTGCTGATAAATAGTTGCTGGTTACCTAATTGTGGTTAATTGTGGTAGTTGTAGAGCTTACATTTCGCTCCTCTGCTCCGTCAGATTTGATACTTTTGACTGAATGAATCAGTAAAAAGGAAATCCACCTGTCCTCAGTATATCCACTGCTTCATGCATCTACTCAGGGTTAGCCGAAAAACGAGTGATAAATTTCACCATTTCAAGTAAAAGTGATGTGCACATTTTACCACATATATGTTCTCTTTGACATTATCCGGTATTACCCTGGCGTAACTCAGTGTGCCACATTACCAGTAGGCTTAACGCTTAAGAAAACTCTTCACTATTGGAATTCACTGGAGCGCACGCTTAACTAATCGATCTGGACTGCCCAAGTAATTTTTGCTGTCCTCTGCTCACTATCCTGCATATGGTCGAATACACTCGCGAAACCGCCGAAGATTCCTTTTTATACATAAGAAATACATTGTTTTGTTTCGTGGGCACAGGTACATGTTAACTCTAATACTATTCCGTGGTAGAATCTATATGGACCCTGAATTTTGATGGTGCCGTCTAAGAATGTCAATCAGTGCATGGCATGTTCAGTTTATCACCAAATTTTCGTGAATCGAGGGTAGATTTTAACTACAGTTGGACCGTCTAGTAAGTACTTCATCACGATGTTTAGTGCCTTGTAGTGAGTTGGACATTTAACCTGTCAAAAATGCCAGTTTGCCCCCCAGTGCTCTCTAACCAGATTGACTTTTCCGTGTTACCAATACTGAGGTTGGTAAAACGCTCTGCGGTTCCAAGATAGCAATTCTCTCTCGTTAAAGCTCCGCTGTAGTATTTCACACCTCATCCTGCATGGACGCTTCAAGTGAACGAAACATTCACTAATGTCCGAAAGATAGCAATTTATTACATCTGCAACCGACTGATTGGATCTGAGGTTCCTCACCGCATGCAGTCACTCCATTGTAACCTATGCAATGTTTATTATCTTCTGATCATTTGAAGCCGTATTCCAAAGTAAATGGCCAAGGATTAATAGATCTATCTATAGGTAACGACATTTCAAAATCGGAATTCGGTCACATCACTCTATTCGATCACATCAATAATATATGGGTCATCCATCCCAACTACACAATGATGCAAGTCGCCCCTCGTCACACACAGAATCCACAGCGCGTCTTGTTTGAGTATCGACCAAAAGTATGTACGTTCTAGGTTTCACGTCATTAAGCGTGAGTACGATTTTACTGATTAACATGCACCCTTCGATCGGATAACTAATTACCCTCCTCCTTCGATATCACGTGAGATAGGGTGAATAGCGCCTACCGAAGCTAGGTGGAACTCGTGAGCACCATTGCACCAATGCCTGTTTGTGCACAAAGTGTGAACAGGCCTATTAATATGGCCATAACCTAACCAAAGTATTACACGCGAAGATGAATTTACTGAGGCTCACTGTAAGTGCCAAGTGACTTTTGTCATTCAAAGCAGGATAAACCTACAGCTTTGATTTTGTATGAAGTATCTGATAGCTATAAGCCATGCAATTTATGTGTCTGTGTGTTCTTTCTGTTTCTATCAGATCATCTCTTTATGTTTTACGATGACACTTTCCGCCGAGGAGAATACAACCAATAAGTGCATGCAAAATTGCGTCGATTTATATCGGGGAAATGACACCTTTGTCCAGCAGTATGAGCATGAAGCAAACCAGTCATGTCTCTTAGGATGCTATTATATGGAAAAGTGAGTATTAGGAGAAGCGCACTTTAAAACTGGTTCCTCGGTAAAACTCTTTTTTCTAATAAAATCATCGTGGATTCTGACCTCGTTTCTGAAATTTTAATTAGTTTGAAAACATTGTTGTTACTTTACGTTACAGCTTACTGAAACGTAAAACAGCGATAAACATTTGACACTAGGGGAATTTATAAAATGTTCGGTAATTACCTGGTTTACTCGACAGTAGAAAAAGTTTAATAGATTTGTAGCGTAAACATATAAAATGCATTCTAGCGAATACACAGCTGCATAAATAGGTGATCACATACACATCTATTACAAATAAGGTTGCTGTTAAACAAGCTTCCAAACAATTGATTTCTTGCAGTGGAGCGAACGTCGGCTGAATGGAGAGAAGACTAACCACAAGGGTTAAATAGCATACTCTAATATACCTGGTTGCGAATGGCCCGAAGATACCTACCAGTTCGGTCACCCGGCACATACTTGCCTGCTTCATGTGTGAAAATTTTGCGAGTGGTTTAGGGTAGTCAACCGACAGAGCGCCGTCCGCTTTCTGAGGCTGCGGCAATTAAGCGGATGAAACCCACTCTGTGTAAACAAATCAAATTGCCTTGCTTTGCCCTCATAGGCACATTTTATTTCGTTTACGATGTGACGTGTTATGACATAACCGAAAAAGTCCAGAGATCCTTACCTTACAAATTAAAAAGGCTGAAAATATAGGGCTGATTGATACAAAAACTATGGCATAGCTCTGCCCTCGGGGGTCTTGATTGCTCCTTATTCACGGCCTACTGACGTCCATAAGAAAGCTGTCCCCTGCGCCCAATCGTTTCGATAGTCAGCGCACTTTATCAAAAATTGACACAATGGTTAGCCCAACTTAATGAACCTATTCGAAGTGAAGCAGCCGGATACACTCTCAAAGGTGCGTACAAACGCGCCAAAAAATGTACGGAACATAGAAGGGAAACACATGTCTTCATTTGATGTCTGCTCCTTATTCACCAATGATCCCTTAGAATTGTCTTCGAGCATCACATGCGCAGATGGCGACCAAAATTGGGTTTCCCGTTTACCAGCTGAAACCACTACTACCTTTGTGCGCGAAGGACGTCCAGTTTACTTTCGATGGCACTCTGCATCGATAGATTGATGACGTATTCACGGGTAGTTCACTTGGACCTGTCTTGCCTGATATCTTCGTGGGATATCTGGAAAACACTAAGCTTCGTCCTTACACTTTCTTCGTTGTAGACACTTCTGAACAAACAGAATAACTACTTTGTACACTAAACAACTGCTATCGCGGTCAAATTCGCAACTGAAAACAGCTAGTTCGGTGCCTTGCTCTTTTCGCATTTTAAACTAGTTAATAACCGGAATGACACATTCAATCCATCTGCGTACCGTAAAACTACACGGACAGGACAGTACCTAAACTTTAATAGTTTCTGGTCTGTGCAATATAAACGTGCTCTAGTTCGTACAATTTATGCGAGAACACATCAAATGTGCTCTGATATAACGATAGAATATGTGCTGAAACTCGTTCCTTGGACATTGTGTGAACATTTATATCCGAAGAAATGCATAGCGTGGAAGTAATATACGAAAGTGAAAACCATATAATGGAACAATGGAACAATGGATTTATGCGGGTATAAAAGCTAAAGCTTGACAAATCCCGTAGGGTGATCAGTGCGAAAATCATAGAAGTGTGGAAAATTCAATGGAAACCAATTCAGTAAAATCGTTTAACAACGAGTCACTACAAGCTTGTGGACTCACCGAGTTTGAAGTGTCAAAATAATAATCCACTCTAACTCGGAGGGAATCATGAGGCATGGAGTATTTGGTTAAAAGAGTCACTGCCCCTTGAAATTCGCATGGCGCAAAGTGTTTGAGTTTGAAGCGTCCAAATATACATCCACTGTTGAAATAAGCGTAGGGGAAAATTATTTTTAAAGTATGGATTTTGGATCTCTCAAAATTAGACTGTACTATGGGAGATAGTGCAATGAAGTGAGTGCACTATCAACTCGATTTTTGAACTCGATCAGGTTGGGTGCACTGACTACAGATTCTGGGAGAGCATTCCAGGCTTGGCAAACACGAACAGAAAAGAAATTCCGTCGACATTCCAAACGGCTGTACTGCACTGCCAGCTTCAGATGATGGCCTCTCAGATTGTTGTTGTTGTTACTGAGCTCCAGCAGATGGCGGCAGGTATGATTGGGGTCTGTCAGAATCTGATAAGCCAAAATCAAATCTCCCCGTAGTCTTCGATATTGACCACTAAATATCCTGAGCGATCTCAGTCTGTCTTCGTAGCGTAACTGGCTTAAACCTTTCACGTTCTTCGTTGCGCGTCGTTGAGGTTTCTCTAAATCAGAGAGGTCTTTCCTCAG
Organism: Dicrocoelium dendriticum; assembly: GCA_944474145.2. Lineage (NCBI taxonomy): Eukaryota > Metazoa > Platyhelminthes > Trematoda > Plagiorchiida > Dicrocoeliidae > Dicrocoelium > Dicrocoelium dendriticum. The sequence goes on along the minus strand of CALYDF020002498.1, from coordinate 18,253 downwards.
CCACGGCTGCCAGACTTGTATTGCATACTCCACGTGTGGTCGTATGTATGCACCTAGAAGTTGGTGAAAGACGGATGGATCGAAGCGTCCAAATACATCAAAAACAATCGTGGCCCCAATACCGATCCTTGTGGTACACCACATTCGACTTGGATTGGATGGGACCGGGACCCACGCACTTTTACCTCTAAGCTCCGGTGGAGAAGAAAGCTTGTGATCCATCCTAGGAGCGGATCACCAATGCCGAAGCTCTGAAGTTTGCAGATCAGGATTCCGTGGTCTAGTCGATCGAAGGCCTTTGAGAAATCTAGGTAGACCACGTCCACTCCTGCACCGCTGTCAATTAATTTGGTCCAACTCGATCTTTCCAGCAGCAGATTTGTGGTGCACGATCGATTCCGTCGAAAACCATGCTGTTCATGTGCAAGGAAAGCAGACTCTTCTAGATAGGTTGTTAGTACGTCAGCAACAATAGCTTCCATAACCTTCGACAGGACCGGGAGAAGGGTTACAGGACGGTAGTTGGCTGGATCAGAACGGCTACCGCCCTTGTGAATTGGGGTTATGATCCCACATTTCCACATCTCGGGTACATACATCTGATCGAAGCAGCGTTGGAAGAATCTTGCCAGAGGCTCCGCTAAACTTTCTCCCATTACCGCAAGGGACTTAGGGTGAATGTTGTCGATTCCAGGAGAGCTGTGCTTACGCATACACAACAACTTCTTTAATACCATCTCCGCCGTGAAAGTTATGTGCGTAAGTTTTGGTTGTAAAACAGCTGCTGACAAAGGAACAGATGACCAAGGAATGCATTGAAAGTTTGAAGCATATTGCAGCCGCAAGGCGTTCGCCGCATCCTCCGTAGTCAGCGTCATGCCATCTGGCGTTTGAAGAGGAGGGATTCCCCGTTTTACCTTGCGCAGGTTGTTTACATGTTGGTAGAGCAGCTTATGATTCGAAACCATGCGCTCCGTCAGGTGCTGCTGGTATGTCAGTTTATCCTCACGAACGAGTTGAGTGCAATGATTACGTTGAATTGCATAGGCCGTCCAGCTCTCCGTGCTCGGGTGTTCCTTATAGATCCGCCAGGCCGAGTTCCTCACTGCCATACATTTCCGTGTCCTACTTCGCACAAATGAAACAGTCTTCTTCGAGTGGACAACCTTCGTTTCGGATGCCTCTTCGACGAGAGTGCTAAATTGGTTGACGAAATGTGGCCATGCGATTGTCGGTACTTCGTCTGTCAGAAAGTTCCAGTTGGCTGTCTCTGCAAGTCGAGCCAGCTCATCGTACCGTATGATAACTCGGCTTTCCCGTGTAGTATCCGCAGGGTATTCTGCGTAGCATATATAATCGAATAGTAAAACTGCATGATCGCTGCAACCCAAAGGAGCGTCGATGATTACTTTCTCGACCATGAGTTCTTCGTTGGTAAATATCCGGTCCAGGATAGACGGACTTTCTGCTGCTCTGAATCTGGTGGGATTGTCGATATGGCCATAAAGCGGAAAACTGGAGACAAGGTCTTGTAGATCCGCTTTGAACTGTTCTGTAGGTGTTGCTTGGACATCCAGAGCGTGGATATTGAAGTCACCAGCAATAAGAATATGGCTGAATCTCCTGCTGATCACAAGCCTCAGCGCAGACGCGAGATTGAAGTCCATCTCGGGTGTAGAGGATGGAGGTCGATAAACGACCGCCACCAGACAGACGTCGTTGCCTGTTAAACGCAGCCGACACCAAAGAGTATCCTGCACGTTACTGTACACGTCTTCTATGGGCTCACATTGGAGGTCACTGCGGTAGTACAGAGCCACCCCGCCCCCTTTACTGGATCGATCGCGCCGAACGACGGACATGCCTGGTAGCTCGACCTCCGTGTCTGTGATATCCGGGCGCAACCACGTCTCCGTTATAGCGACGAGGTCACACGATTTGGACCTTTGACGTAGTCGCAGTTCGGGTAGTTTGTTAAGTAAACTTTGAGCATTAGTGTACATACAGGACAGCTGCTTTAGCACCAAAAGAGCTTGTGGAGGATTACACGAAGTTGGATTTAAGCCGGCCGATGAAAGGCCGGCACCTGATCGTTTTTTGCGCAGTTTATCGATGAACATTTTGCACGGGCCTGCAGCCCACCTAACGTCGTTCCTGCACACGCAGAACGCTCTTCAATAGCGTCGTTTTCAGTGGTTGATAATCTTAATGCAGTGTCTTCGGCTCCGTTTATTTTATCACATTGAGCCACAGATGGTGTCACATCCTCCGGTGGCTTCGATTCAATAAATGGTACCTTAAATCGTAGTTCTGATGGCAGTGCATTGTGCATTTTATGCCAGTTACGCATTAAGTTAGCCACCATCTGCTGGGACTGAACCACAAGTTTCAGTATCCTTGGGCCATTACCTTTGTAATGAGGTGAAACGGGCAGTCTAGAAATCGACTGAAGGATGACGTCGCCTGCAGATAGAGTTTCACGGATGTACCGCCATTCTTCCAGATCGTGAGCATGCGCCTCCTCGTCCCTAGCTGTTGGTAGCTCGGGCACACCATGAACTAAAATGGTTTTTCGCCGGCTGGCCGTGTTGCGATCGTCTAAATTGTTTTTTTCTCGCTGACGTTCGCTCCATGGAACATCCGGAAAGATGCGGATCATACTGTCTTCACCTCGGAGGTGATATGCCGATAAGAGCACCGCCTCTACATCGTCAATGGATGCCAGTGTTATCCGCAGAATTCTGGGCTCACCATAGTGAGCGGAATTTGGATGTCTCGTCACACGCGTGATGTTAGTCGGCTTGACCCTAGCACCTATGCGATCGCAAATGAGATTCCACTGGTTCAGATCGTCCTGTTGCTTACTTCTCAGAGAATTTGCTTTGGATTCAGGAACGTTGGTGCATATGAGTGTTAGAGCACCGTAGTTCCTCCTGGTGTTCGGTAATGTGGGAGACGTCGTGATGGATGGACTAAAACAAGTCTCTGAATTTCGTGCTTGGTCTTTTACACATGTCGCAGATATTGTGCTTAAAGTCTTGTTTACAGTGTCTCTAGCAATAGTCGCTGCGTAAGTTGATTGGCCTTTAGAGATACTCAGACTTTGTTGGTCAGTCGGAAGTCTGGTTCTTACTGAGGCTTTGGATAAGGGCGGAATGGCTGAGGAACTAAGGATGTTTTGTTCGTACGTGATGCGTGATTGGTTCGGGGTTCCCAAGATATTTGCCGCTGTGATTTCGCGAGAACGTCTGGCTCTTTTCTTCGGTTTAGTGGCGGTGAGTACGGGAGATGGTGGAGATACAAACCTTGCTATAATAGCCTCTAAGGAAATAATTCTTTCATTTAGACGTAATTCTACTTCTGCAATCCGACGGTCGTAATCTTTCGACAAAGCAATTACGCATTTTACTATGGGAACCGTTGTGCAGTTAAGACAGAACGAAACAGACTCGGTCAGATGGTTGTGCTTGTTAGCCTCAGTAATCGGACTATGATTAACGGAACACAACGCGCAATGCTGGCCCGATTCCACTGTCTGGGCATGTGACTCAGCTCCACTTGTGACTTCTCTCCGTGTTACATTGGTCATGGTCGGTTGCAGCGGCTCACGGGCTAGTTTGGTGTCGTGCGTGGTAGGTGTGCTTCGCCGTCTTGTCCGCTTGTGGTCGGAGGACACGTTGATCGACTTACGCGTGATGGGCCTGTGCGTCATGCGGTCACGGCCCGGTTCACTGGCTAGTTCGGTGTCGTGCGTGGTAGGTGTGCTTCGCCGTCTTGTCCGCTTGTGGTCGGAGGACACGGTTATCGACTTACGCGTGATGGGCCTGTGCATCCTGCAGTCACGTTTGAATAGGCCGTGTAGGACGTGCTTGGTTCGTCTGAGTGAGTGAATTGATCTGGCCGAGATGTGATGGCGATCGTGAAGTTTGCTGGGCGCTTGAGTGCGCAAGTTAAAAATGAATTTCTTCTGTAACTGTTATGCACCGTGGTGCTGTGAAGCGACTGAAGGCTTGTTAGCAAGCGGAAAGATTTCTCTATCGAATGATGTAAAAATCCGAAGGGTTGTAAAAAAGATCCGCGAAAAGCTGCGACTGGCGAGGTTTTGCGTGTGAATTCCCCGGCAAACTCCGCGAAAAACACAGACACAAGCTAGAGATTGAAGCAATGGGAATAATCCGTGTGGAATGGATCCACCGTGTAGAGAAGATGATTCCGAGTAGAATGAATGCACGCTGGGTGATATGCAGTGAAATGGTGATGAATGGTCCACAAAAAGGCGAGAGCCGCGCGGATACGTGTCACCTTAGTGTCACTCACTGTACCATGAACGAACAGGTGATCGACGTACCTAGGAAAAATCGTGTTCATAACGCTACCATTCAAAGGAGACCCTAATGACTAAGGTTTCCGTTATCGATTCCGTCAATCCACAAAACAGTGTTATATGAGGCTGTGCTTGTCGTTTTGCACATAGAAAGATGGTTTAAGTCCAACCTAGACCAACATGCCTAGAGTAACTTGTTTGACTTGCTTGCGGTATCAAGTACGTCGGCCGAACGGTGAGGAGACTGTCCACAAGGGTTTTTGAGTATATTCCGCGAAAGCTAGTCGCGAATGGTCTGGGGCTGCCTGAGAGTTCAATCGCCCAAAACATAGTTTGCAGTTCCATGTGTGAACATCATGGTGAATTAGTTAGGTTAGTGAACCGGCAGAGCACCGCGCGCCCGTTTCAGTTCGCTGAGGCTTCGGCAACTAGGCGGCTGATACCCATATTTTCTTGGTCACCATTCTTACTCAGCATTCGTAGGACGGGTGGCCACATTCCTCCAAGCGGAATGCGGGCCAGCAACTGGTGATGTTTGACCGTTTTCATTTATCCAATGACGTTATACTTTGAATGTCTCCGTGTGTAACTTAGCCATTTCACTAATTGTATGTAAACGGCTGATGAGAATTCGCGAAATAGTTGTATTCAGATTATCTTGCCAAAATGATGCTCTTCCTTGTCATTTTGACACTTGTCGAAACAAAGTGCCGACTAACGTCACACGAACTTAGACAATGAACTTCGATCGACGTCGATTCACCTTGATTCTGCCTGTAAGCGACTGAGGAGAATAAGCCAAATAGTTAAATTCAGATAATCTACTAAAAAGGTTCCTTCGTGCCATTATGAAAGCAATTGAGCACAGAATTAGAAATAACTTCACCGCTGATTTGAGGTCTGTTAATGCTTAAACTGCTGATCATAAGTTCGCGCCCAAATCATACTTCTTTATTTTGAATCAATAGCCTTGTTTTGCTACAGTGCGACAATCAAATAACACAAACTTGTTGGACAACATATGAAACAGTCGACCGCTTAAACATGTATCACTGCCGCTTTAGCATACTTGTAAACAAATATTTACGGCGGAACCGTAGCTGGCACAGCCTTCTTTCGAGGAAACGAAATTAAGTGGCTGCATATCTATAGATTTCCAACAGTCTATTCCACCAAATCTTGAACAATCGCAAAGTAATATTACTTGTTTGAAGTTCAAATGTTGTTGACCGGTTAGGTTAGCCCGGATTCGTTGTTGCTTGATCAACAACTACCATTACAATCCACTGACACGCATTTCCCATGCAAATACTCTTTCTTCCTTCGTGCTACAAAGCTCACTTTGCGCATACACCTGGTGCGTTTACTGATATAAAACACTCAGATGTTGCGTTCAGGAGTGAGTACCAAAGTGGGGTTAGTAGGCACCTAAGGTGTCAGCCTAAAATGCGCCACCCGAAATGCTGATAGCCATTTAATCAAAAATGTGAAAGGACAAATAGCGCTGAAATATCATATATTACCGAATACAAGGTCGTCCATGGATGGGCCGATAGTATAACTTCGCGATATCAAAGTTGTCAAAAATCGTAGGTCCATTTATTAGACGACCCCAGCAAATACTAAAGATAAATGCTATTCTGTCACTTTTATCGCCTTGCTTTGATTTGGATGATGTTTGATTGTATATATTCCTATAACATTCTGTTAGTAGCATATGTCGCGAACGTAAGTTTCGAATAATATTAATAACAGTAATAATAATAATAATAAGGCGTATAGTTATAAGCACGCTGCTCGCAGTGCTTCATGGACACCGTAAGAAAACTGGGACACTCCAAATCCCTGCTATTAGAGGATGGTGCTAACGGGAGATGGGCCAGATTGGTACAGTGAATTCCTGGGTAGATTTCGAGTGCCTAATTGCAATTAGTGTGTATTCTTTTTGTAAGCCGACATTCTTGTATAGGAAGGAGAACTGTTAAACGTTCGTCGGCCTTTATTCGGTACTTTACGATGTATTGCGTTATACGCTTAGTATATACTTCAATGAAAGTTTACGAAATTTATGTGCATATTGAGAGTCGGTGCAATTTATGAGCAAGGTATGTACATCAGTACATCTATTCTCTTGTTGAGCAGTTCCTGAATCCCTACCCACCCACTATATGTTTGATTGAACGCTATTCATGCGATAGCCTAGTTGTGTGTCATCTGGGTGGCATACAGCACAAAGTAGTACGAAGCAGATTGAGTGCGGCTAGATCCAACTTGCATTGCATAGTAGTAAAACCAATGGAGTGGGAAAGATTATCAATAGGGAGTAGAGTGGAGCACGACTCACCAGGTTGAAGTAAATGCCTGTGAATAGCGTTTAGCAAAAAAGGGGATGTTTTGGTGCTAGGACGCCCACTGAATGAGTGAACGTTTCACATTCTGACAAACTTGGTGCAGAAAAATTTTAAGTGTCTGAAACTATCCACAATTTTATATAAATGCGTAAAATGCGACCCGAAACTCACCGGGTAGAAGTGATGGTGTAATGCCATTAGTGAAATATGTGTTGCAATCCAGGATCAAATTACTGGATGAGTAAATGGTTAAGAACAATGAACAATGAACAACGAACAATGAATTTATACGGGTTAAGAAGCGTTGCTTTACAAGCCCCGTTGGATAGTTGGTGGGGGTATCAACATAATAATTATGATGGAAAGGATTGTAAAATAGTTAACACTTTAAATACGAAAATAAGGAGTTATCGTTTGCTTTGCTGCAGTCCTGCGATCCACTTAGATTCACAACACCCACAGTTAACAACAAATAATTCCAGGGTAAACTCCAGGTGTAGGATGGAGACGTAGTGTTAAGTTACAAACTGTAAGTGGATGAGTGCATCGTCCAACCGTCTTTTAAATATTGTTAGTGTCGGTGCAGAGACGACCGATTCTGGGAGAGCATTCCACGGGTGACAGACACGGATGGAAAAAAAATTTCTGAGGCACTCCAGACGACTGTATTGTTCTGCGAGTTTTAATGAGTGGCCCCTCAGGTTTGTATTGCTGCTGAGTTGCAGTAAATGGCGGCACACATGATGTGGGTTTCGCAGAATCAAGTATGTCATAATCAGGTCGCCTCGTAGCCTGCGATAGCTTCCACTGAACAATCCTAGTCGTCGCAGCCTCTCCTGGTAGGACAGATTGCGCATTCCAGTTACGTTCTTAGATGCGCGGCGTTGAGGCTGCTCCAGTGCATTAAGGTCGTGTTTCAGCCATGGATGCCAGGCTTGAATTGCGTATTCGACATGGGGGCGAACATACACACTGAGCATTTGTCGAAATATGGAGCTGTTTATTTGTCCAAACGCCCATGTTAACAGCCCGACGTGTTGATTCCCGGTCTTCGAGGCCTTTTCCGATTGCCTGGAGCAACCCAAGTCATCTTGAACCAGGACACCCAAGTCACGTTCGAGAGTTGATTTTTGCAGTACATCCGTTCGGAGTCGGTATGAGTAGCTGCCCTGATGTCGGATGGAAAGCACCTTGCATTTACTGACGTTGAAATGCAATAAGTTTTGGATCGACCATTGATACACTGTATCTAAGTCACTTTGGAGCACATGTTGGTCGGCGTTCGCCTGGATCCTGCGCCAGATCTTGATATCGTCGGCAAACATTAGGAAGTTTGAAGCGATTCCCTGTGCAAGGTCATTAATAAACACCAGAAACAAACGTGGACCTAGAACCGAGCCTTGCGGCACACCACACTCGACTTGTATGGGATCCGATAAAGAGCTCCGAACTCTGACCACTAATTGCCTTTGAAATAGAAAGTTGGCGATCCAGCTTAAAAGAGGGTCTCCGATCCCGTAATGCTGTAGCTTGGATTGTAGTATCCGATGGTCTAGACGATCGAAAGCCTTGGAAAAATCCAGGTATATCACATCAACACCTTCTCCAGCGTCGGCTGCCTCGGTCCAACTACTGCGTGCAATGAGTAAATTAGTTGTACATGACCGCTGTCGACGGAAACCGTGCTGTTCAGGAGTGATGAGGTTGCAGTTTTCCAGATAGCACACCAGTGCATCGGCAACTATGGATTCCATGACCTTGGAGAGTATAGGAAGAAGGGTTACTGGGCGGTAGTTGGAGGGATCAGATCTGCTTCTACCTTTGTGAATCGGGCTTATTATTCCAAGCTTCCACATGGCGGGAACTTGGTTCTGGTCTAAGCAGTGCTGGAAAAACTGAGCTAAATGTCCTGCCAGTTGGTTTGCTGCTACTCCCAATGTTTCAGGACGAATGGCGTCGACACCCGGCGAGCTGGTTTGCGTAGAGAGGTCAGCTTTTGCAATACAGCCTCTGCGGTAAAATTGATGTGGGTTAGTCCTGGTGAGCAGAAGACAAAGCTTGGTAGATCGCTTGGTGGCAAGACCTTCGATGAAGTGCCGTAAAACACCGTGTATAACCCGATCTGTATATTAGCCGACAGTATAACTTTGTCCAAAATTCTAATTCCGAATATTGGTCGAACACCAAAATAGCAGCAATAACAGAGACGAAATTGTCTCTAACGAAATTCACTTCACCACTAACTGCTCTCAATTGAGTGTGCTGAAGCGAAAGCTGCTCTACTGTTGGCCAGTTCTAACAACCTAATATGTTAGGATCGCAGTTGAAGGGGCTTAGAGTTGTTAGTGAAAAGATTTTAACCGCAGTGGACAGTGAATTGATTACATATCAAGCCACACCAAACTTGTAGGACAGCCGACAATATGGGTTGAGGTGAAAGGGTATGCCAGACGCTGCTTCGCATAGTCGGGGGACTCGTGCATCTAAATCGCAATGGAGCAGCGGGTGAGAGAGAAATTCAATATTTGGGACAACGTTCGACATTCAAAGCTCATAGCACAGCACATTCAATGAGCACCGTGAATCGCTACCCAACGTAGTGCTTATGCGAGGTCACAAGAACCAGCATTCAGCTGTGGGCATGTGCCCACATTTCATGCGATCTCTCTCAAAGCCGTGGAAACTTGGAAAATTTGGACAGCAAAGATGTGCATGTGTTGCGTTACGTGACGAGAGTGGACAGCATATATACAATTTATCAAAAGGTTTGGAACGTTGGGCTGAGCAATTTGAAAGGCAATTTAATCGGTAGGAGTTGTTAGATTTCTCGCCGAACAGTGATCGCCCTGCTCCGTGGGCTGTCTCTGTGGATCCACCCTCTCGATAAGAAGTCGAACATGAGATCAAACTGTTGAAGTTAAATAAAGCCGCGGGACCAAATGACCTTCCTCCAGCCCTCTTCAAATTCGGGGGACCTGCTCTTGTGGATAATGTACACGAGTTACTAGTGAAACTGTAGGAGTAGGAAACAGTCCCAACCGATTGGAGCCACTCCATCTTAGTCTTCATTTTCAAAGGAGGCTCACGATAGAAATGCGGCAACCATAGACGAATCAGTCTGATCTCCCTCGCCTCCAAATTGCTTGCCTCTGTCATCCTTCACAGATTGACTGGCACTCGTGAAAGCCAGATTCGTGAAGGGCAAGCTGGATTTCGTCGAGGTCGTGGCTGCATTGACCACATCTTCACTTTGCGTCAGTTGTTGGAGCACCGTCACACATATTGGCGGCCCACCGTTGTCGTGTTCCTCGATATAAAAGGTGCATTCGATTCGGTGGATAGACATGCACGTTGGGACTGTCTAATCAGGAAAGGTGTACCTGAGAAATATGTGAATATTATCCGAGCATTATATGCGCGTAGCTCGGGCAGAGTGAGGGCTTACGGCAAGTTGTCGTCGCCCTTTAATATCTCCAGCGGCGTGAGACAAGGACGCCCGCTGTCACCTTTCCTCTTCAACTTCGCTGTTGACGAAGTCATGGAAATCGCGTTCACAGGACACGACTTAGAAGGTGTCGAGCTACTCCTAGGAGGACGACTTCTTGACTTAGAGTATACTGATGATATTGCCCTGATCTTTGACAGCTCACAAACGTGCCAAGCGGCACTGGACAGATTAGCACTAGCTGTCCGTCACTTCGGCTTTGCTTCGCACCCTCGAAGTGCAAAGCGTTTCTCCAAGATCGGTCTGGACCGCCTCCTACGATGACCCTTGGTGGGGATCAGCTAGAAGTCGTACAAAAATTCAACTATATGGGAAGTTGTATCAGCGCCCTTGGGATTGAAGATGAAATCACGAATCATTTGGCTAAAGCTCGGGGCGCTTTGGCTAACCTTCGCCGCTTATGGCGCCGGCGCGACATCACTCTCACCCTACAGGGTAGAGTGTACAATGAAGCAGTACTTTCGACCCTACTGTACGGTTGTGAAACCTGGCCGCTTAAAGCAGCGGACCTGAAGAGGCTACTTACGTTCGACCACCGGTGCCTTCGCAATTTAGCTCACATTTGGTGGGAACACCGCGTGAGTAACAAACGTGTTCGACACCTTGTTTATGGCACAGGAAAAGGAAATGAACCGCTCAGCACCGTTATTTAACGCACCAGGCTCCGATGGCTCGGCCACGTGTTATGCATGCCAGCCCACCGACTTCCGCGACGTGTGTTGTTTGCGCGCCGGGGGAGTGGATGGAAGAAGAGTAGTGGTGTCCAAGCGATTACTTGGTTCAGAGGAATGAAGGCCCTCACTTCTGAGCTGGCCTCGGTTACAGCGTCTCGGCTCCTTGGTTGGGATCCAAAAGACGATGAACACGTTTGGTTGGACCCACTAGCTGATATGGCTAGGAGCCGACCTCAGTGGCGTTCGTGCTGTGAGTTTCTTTGTCCCACCCATCCCTCTTAGCCTCCACTTCCAACCACGATCTCATTACTTAGCCTTATATAATTTTGCATAATAATTTTTTTGGATACACAGCAGCCGGCTGGTAGCTTACCGGAACGATGCCCATCCGTTACCAGTAGTTCAGCCGACTTTCACCAGTTGGTTTTTTTTCCCTTTTTTCTGTGTATTGCGGCACAGAAGCTGAGGTGTTTCCCACCTCTAGCTAACGTATGTTATGTTGATATGATGATGATGCATGTGTTGCGTGCTTTAATTTAAAGTGTCTGTTTCTGCCATCTGTCGCGAAAGTCAAAGGTGCAATATACCGCGATTTTTCGAGACAAATATATTGCATGTCTACCGAAGATCAAATCTTCGCTTGGAATATTTCTATCATTAGCGAGTGGTGCTAGGGCAAGGTATTGGCATGGGCGTGCATTGAATTTCTTGGGTGGATTTTCTATGTGAAATTTTCCAACTGCGCATAACACTTGTTTAAGCCGACCTCAATACAGAGATGGAAATTGTCCAAAATTCCTCTGCTTATGGTTGGCGGCATCCGGTTTCGGATTTCCCTGTCACTGTGGCCAGCCACAGGACGCCTGCGCCTACAAAGGGACCAGGGGTAGCTTGCACTGCACCACCCACAGCTCCAATCACACACCCCATATCCATTGTAAACCCGAAGGAATAAGACCGGGAGGCATGCAGATGGGAGAAACGTTTCAATAACGGAGCCGGCCAACACCGCTTCACAGGCAAACACAAGCAAGCTGTAGTTGGGGGATAAAGCGCACACAAGGCGGTGGCTGGACCGTAGTTCGCTCCATACTGAGTGCATGGAACCACGCTTCCAGCCTAGCACGGCCACGAGGACTGTGCATCCTTTCCCCTCCAACATCGACCAACTGTATCCTAGAGACAGTATGAACGAGGTAGTGGGTAATAGGCAGGTAGACACACTGTCAACATGCACATCGCGCGCAGCCACACCGGGGATATCAAGCAACAACCAATCACTTGAAACGACAAGGTGAAATAACACAAATCCAATAATGCAAAGAGATACGGTGGCATAACTCTTCGCTAAATAAACAAATTAAGTAAGTTGGTTAGTAAAGAATCTGCAATAAGGAAAAAATGTCCACAAGTTGCTTAAAAGAGCTGCAAAAGCAACAAAGTACCAAAGATAAGCGCAATTAACGAAAGCAACGTGGCCAGTTAATAGAAAATTATTCAGGTCTGTATAACAAACCAAATAAAGTGGAATGAAAGTTATCCAGTTTAAAATGACCTAGTTTAACTGTGAGTTGGTTTAATCCAAAAATAACTTGTCAACACGCACATCAAGCGCATCCACGCCGGGGATATCAAGCAACAGCCAATCACTTGAGAGAACTATAACAAAGCAAATAAATAGAGTCTTGCACAACGAAACGGTGACATAAAGCCTACATTAATGAGCATACGAAATAAGCTATTTACAAAAGAATCTGTAGTTCACAAGGTCAGAAAGTATATTCTACGTAAATGCCACAAACACGAAAATGGGATCGAAATTAACTACAATTGGCTTAAGCGACATGTGCAAGTTTATAGAAGAGAGTACTGGTAGACATTTATATGAGAAAGAAAAGCAATAGGACGAAATTGCAAACCCACCACCTGAAATAAAGAGAATTAGCATGCAAGCACGCGGTTAGTAAATCAAATTCAGCGTCCCTACAAACGCTGCGCCGGTTCCGCCTACGTCCTCTGCAGGACCCGTCGTCGCTTCGGTAGTGGTCCCGAGTGGCCGCGCTCATGGTTCACTAGGCCTGCCTGACTCAGGCACTCGCAACCGCATGTGCTACAGCACCATGCGCTTGATGTCGATGGAGTACAACCCGTCGTTGCTTGCCGCTTCCCCACTTGCCGCTTCTTCTCTGCATGTTTGAGGTCATTCTCCCACACTTTGGCAACTGCCTTCATGATTAGATCGCGCCATGCACGCCGATCAACCGCCCTCGATCCCCATGATCTGCAAACAATGTGAGAGAGAACGTGAGAGGCTCACTTTAATCATGTCCTGGCAACGCCTCACATGACCGAGTCACCTCAGTTGTCTCAGCAAAAGTATACAGTCCACTGCATACACTCCACTTTATCGCAACACTTCCGTGTCCGCAACTCTCTCGCCCCAACCGATGCGCAAAATCCGTCGCAAACACTGCTGCTGGAACCGGTCGAGATATCGCACATCCCGCCGGTACATCGTCCACGGATCACGGCCGTATAGAAAAACGGACAGCACCATGGATTTGTAAGCCATCAACTTCGTGCCAATGGTAAGCTGATGGTTGTTCCACCCTCGGTACTCGAGCTTCCCGAATGCCGCCGCTGCCTTCGACACGCATATACGCAGCTCACTGTGTAGCTGCTGATCAGTCGACATCACACTCCCAAGGTAGCAGAAGCGGGAGGTGGTTTCCAATACTTCAGCACCAATGCTGATTCGTGGCAGTATTGAAGATTGCACCCCCGCTGAAGGCTGTAAGAGGCAAACAGTTTTGCTTGTGTTGTTGTTGAGCCCGAAGTTGTCCGCTGTCGAAGCCAGAGCATTAGTCATGCGCTGCAGCTCATCCAAGCTGTGTGTAATCAATGCACAGTCTCAGCAAACAGCAACATACGATAGTTGTCTCATAAAATAGAGTTCTCGCACCCAAACAACGGATGTTCAGCAACCCACCATCAATACGGTGCTTCACACTAACACCGCAAGCACAAGCGGCATCAAAAACACAAGACATCATTGCGTGAATATAGATATTTAACAGGGCAGGAGCTAAGACACAGCCTTGCTTCACACCAGAGACAACTGCAAATCATCCGAGGTCTCTCCACTCGGCTGCACTCTCAGCCGCAAATCACTGTGCAGACATACAATTAAACTTACAAACTTACGCGGGCAACCAAACTTATCCAACACCAGCCACAATGCCTCGCGGTTCACCGTAACAAATGCATTGTGAAATCAACAAAAGCGAGTACAATGGCTGGTGTCGTTCTCTGCACTTCTCCTGCAACTACCGAGCCGTAGAAACCATATCTATAGTGCTGCGACCCGAACGGAATCCGTACTGCCCTTCCACTACGTTCAGTTCCACAACCTGAATGACGAGGCGGCTGAGTAGGATTCCAATAATCAGCTTGCCCACACAACTCAGCAAGTTGATGCCACGATAATTCGTCTAACATTGCTTGCTCCCTTTGCCCTTGTACAGTTGTAGCACGGGAGCCTCCTTCAACTCAGGAGGCAACTACTCCTCAATCCATACGTTTTGCACCAAGTGGTGCAGCGCAGTCACCGCCGTTTTTCAATAATGCAGACAGGATCCGGTCGGCCACCGCACACTTGCCGTTTCGCAGCTGAACAAGTGCTCTCTGCGTCTTATCAAGTGTCGATGTGTCCGCCAGGCTTGCCTTCACATCGTGCTTCTTCAGGCCGTTCAATGTAGGCCAGTCGATCTCTGAACGGTTGTTCAAGAGACCATTCAAAATATTTTTGTCAGATCTGCATTACGTCTTCAGTCTCGGTGCAGGTAACGTTTGAACTACCATCGATCAGCGTTCTTAGCGGCTGCAATCTTGATCCATACACCGACTTCAAGGAGTTAAAGAATTCCTTGCGTTGGCAGCGTTCGGCGGAGCATTCAGACTGCTTCACCTTCTCCGTCCACCATGTCATTTTACTGCGACGCAACCCTTTGCAGTTATCAAGTAAATTTTTGACCATCACCATGACCATCCCAAACCGACACAAACGGATGGGGTGTTGCGTGGTTAACTTGCAAGTGAAAGGTGTAGACGTAAGCTACCGCAACAAAAAAAGATGCTTGCAGGAAATAGTCACATTCTTCAGGAGGCGAAAAAAATCATTATTGTGATGAATTTGGATTTGCTACTACACAGTGGCTATCCCCCCCAAAATGATTGTAGAATATGGAGAACCATTACATGTCGTCCACGCGAATTAACCAAGTCATGTTTTTATACAATGCCCAGGGAACGGAGGCTTTGTAGACTGGGCACTAGACCGAGATGGGAACATCTGAGGACGCGTAAATTGCCTCAGTTTGACAAACGCATACCGGGCTTCGGCGATACGTAGAGATACCTTCTTTTCGGTTACGCCACTAGAAGCAACAACTCTCAGCATAGAAAAAATTGTCCACCTGTTCAAGTTGTGAATCCATAGGAGTTAAAAAGCTAATGGCTCTTGGCCAATCCTAGAACAACCCTTCACAATTCGTTGGGTCTAAACGTATACCATGCATAGGTGCTTAATCGTCAAACGTTCTAGCATGAGTTACACACACTAGAAATCGTCAGCAAGCTAGACTATATCATCAGAATTACCTAAAATGGTTGAGGACTTGCCTGGTAGATGTAGTAATCCGAAATCCCGGAAACCTTCTAGTGCTATCGGAATGACATTTTCAGTTGCGAAATTGAGGAGGAATTGGAACATATTACTGCTTCATCTGACACCGTCACTGACAATGAAAAATATGAGCGACTTGTAGTTGACCCTCACTCTAAGGGAGGCTGGAGGGCATAGTGCAAGTTAGGCAGCAGTAACCCTCTCCTTGAAATTCCGTTCTTTAGCAAAAAGCACCAAATGATACTTCAGCCAGTGGTGTGCTTGTGATGATGTTGGTGATGCTCTAGGTGCTGGAGGAGCGTGAAATTTGATCCATGCAAGTACCGCCGGGACGGAAATTGACTTGCTCTTCATCGCACAGCGATTCACGTATTGGGGTGGTTTGCTTGGCATAATGGAACAACGCTACAATGGTTTATTACAGGTAAAAAAGCATTGCTTAACAAGTCCTGTGGGACGGAAATTATTGCAAAACTCAATTTCATGATAAAGTGAAAAGCGCTGTGGTGGACTCACCATAGACTTATGTGGAATAGCGAAGATGTTCGCGTATTAAACGTATAATTCCATAAATCCATTGGTTAGGCGTTTGTCAAGACACCTTTGATTGGGCTTTGTAGTCCCTGGCTAACAAGTCATGAAATGTATGTGAGACAATGCATCGTCAATACCTCCAGATTGGGAGCGGAGATGAGATAATTAGGGGGGGGGGCGTTCCAAGGCTGGCACACGCGCAGGTCGAAGAAATTTCTACGGCATACAAGCCGGCTAAACTGAATTGTCAATTTCAGTTGGTGACCTCTTAGTTTAGTGCTGTGCTTCAGTTCCAGCAGCGGACGGCAAATGTGGTTTGGGTTCTTCAGAATGTGGTAAACCATTATGAGATCCCCCGCGAAAGCCGATATAAATAAATAAATAAACGGTATATTCTCGGTAAAACGAGACACATCTGTAAAGGCGTGATCAAATATGCATCCAACATAGCTTCTTTGGAATATTAAAACATTTCGTTTTAATGAAAGGAATAAACGAAACGGTGTAGTCTATACGAGGAAGCATATTGCCAGGTAATAGTTAGACCAAGGAACATGATGGCGCTGTGGCGTGCAAAAGCAGTCAAGATACAAGTTGGGGGTGATTTCGCCATGTAGTGATCCGTGATCACAATAGCCCAAACAAGGTTTTGGTGCAACCAATGACCATCACGAAGTCGGGATGATCTGTGCTCCATCAACGCATTCTCATAGTAAAATCAGTTGCACAGGTTGGATGTAGAAGGCTGAGGACCGCGTCAATGTGAAATGTTTAGCTGTGACTTTATTTTGTGGCGAGTCACATCCGCCAAGTTGCAGTGTTGTTAAGCAGACATTTGTGGCTTTTTATAAGAAGAACGCTTGCCAGGCGAAAACCCACGACTTCCTGGAATAATACCGTAGCTTCCGTTGAACAATGGTGCTAGTCGGCTATGCATCGTATAGACCGATTTTGCACTCTATTATTCGCAGTCGGTTGACAATCAAAATTCTTCCTTGGTTAGCCGAATGGCTTAGTAATGATCCGGCAGTAGTCGTTGAAGCCGGCCAATGATGCAGAAGGGTCGCAGAGTCGAATGATAAATGATGCAGGTGAGTAAACATATTGATGATGGAGGCCGGCTTTTTCTATTATATGCTTGTCCGGCTCGCAAACCGTGTCCAGCTATCCACGCTGGACTTGTCATGGGGACGGTGAGTGCAGTTGTTTCTTGTGGCGGAATATGTCCATAACAGGCGAAAATGCCATTATCCGCAAAGTGGATTCGGAATTCCTTTAAATGGAAGTATGTGTAACTGTCTCCATGGTCAAGTGAAAGCTGCATGAAAGGCCATTGGAAAAGCCACTTATACGAGCACAAGGTTGTCCGTGAAATGACATCAGAAAAGCTCCAGGTGTCTGGAGAATCGGAATATTTGAGGCAGTGAAGGCAAGCACGCCAGACTTAATTGTCTTCGATTGTGGAACAGGGGATCCATATAAATATAACATTCCAGGTGAGTAAAGTGTTCTACTGTGAGTACGAGTCGAGCTAAACCCATTTGTTTAGATCCAGTGAAGGTAGCGTCTCCAGAATGGCAGAAAGAGCTCCATCTGGAACGATGTGTGGGTTCTTCATCTCCCGGAGTAAGGCTAAAAACCAAATGCGGGAGCAAAATGGGTAAAGCAGCGTTCCAAGAGGAAAGGGAAATTGAAAGAATCGGCTAGGAGCAGATGAATGCGGATGGCAGTGCGAAGAGTAATTCGTGAGAGTAATTACGCTAAAGCGCTCATGATTCCACAGTCCAAAAGCCGTCAGAGTCTAGAGTTAAGGGCCACAGGGGGGCCAAAACTGCCGTGCATTGGGAGTCGTTATGCCACGTACGGTCTCACTAATAGACAAATGCGAACATAAGGTAAAGGGCAGAGGCATATGAAGAGAGGTATGGTGCGTCTAATAATGGAAGTAATAGTCAAGAAACACTTAGCAATGATCCGAGTGCCGCCAGTAATCGGGAGCGAGGTCGGAGACGACGAGACCACATGCACGATGATAACTCCTATAGGCGCAATGAGTGTAAGCCGTGGGAATAAAAATGGAGCGCAATAAGACAGAATACCATGGATATCATCATCATCATCATACACGTTATCTAGAGGTGGGGAACACCTCAGTTACTGTGCCGCAATACACAGAAAAAA
>CALYDF020002494.1:0-34154 GCA_944474145.2 Dicrocoelium dendriticum | reverse complement strand
CAATTCCACGCCGAAACCTTTTGTGCATTACTATAGAGTTACTTACAAGCAGCTAATTAGTCTCAGCATGACAGTCCTAGAGTATAAGCAGCCTTATTCCAATATGCTTAAACATTATGCATTCGCATTTGAAGAGTGATATCACGACAGTCGCTCCTATTTTACTGACCATACCTGCGGATTTAATAGACATATTCCTCCTTTTCTGTAATCCTTGAAACACTAAAATAATCATTAACGCTACTGCTGTACCGTTAAAGAATGTATTTAAATATGCATAAAAGTAAGAGCCTCCTAAAATTTCTAGTGAAGTTAAGCCTTACCCATCAAGATATACGCAATAAAGACTTTGGGTGTTATTTTCCCTGACTAGGATTTTGCTGTAAAAATTAGAAGAAAATAATATATACTTTTCCAACGGAAATAAGGGCTGCTTACTTAAAATAATTGCTCGAGTTAGTTCAACTGGACCCAACTAGAATTGAGGTATACCACCAAATATTGCAATAGAACGTTACGGCAATTTTGATTGCTTTAAGTTAAGTGTATTTTTCAAATTTCAGACTAGGTTGGAAAGGCACTTATAACGCCTTTCCTTGCGTACACACAAAACATTCATTTCTTCAATTTCTACTCAGCTGTCATCTAAAGTATCGTTAATTACGGAGGACGATTGCCTGGGAAGGACAAAGAAACCGCCTCACCTCTCACTCACCCTACAGCAAAATATTTATGGCTTGATCACGCAGTACTACCCTTCATATTTGGACAGAGTTACTCAGTTAAGTTATCCTATGTATACTATCCCCGTTAATAGTAAGACAAGCCCAAGTCCAGATACAAAGTGTATATTGTTGGATGCGCTTCTATGATATAATTGCTAGTGACCAGAAGGGCTATTCCGCTCTTCATGGATCATCGTTGGTGATAGCTCACCTGCGTAAAGGTTCTATTTTTGAGTCAACATCTAGCCGGTACACAAACATACATGTGAACAGTTTATATTGTTGTTACTTAGGTGTCCATTGGAAACAGCCGCTTGCCTGGGTGGCGCGACTCAGTTAGAAATATAATACTTTCCGAGAAGAGCAGACCACCATCTATAAGCGACAGTGCGTCGTCCGTTTGGGATAATGCTCAGCTTGCCAGCCACACCGTCATCTGGTCATTGACTGTTATATCATTTCCATACTTGTAGTAGGAATGTATCCCCAATTGTCGTGTCGCGTACCATTTATAAAGTTACCTGTAAATATATTTTTCATTTCCCTTATCACTTGTTTCATTTCAGTCTGCATCGAGATCGCGAAAACGATATTATCTTCCACCTAGAGTGTTTTGTACGTCAAAAACAACAGTGCATCTGCTTAAGAAGTAACTATTTTGGAGGCATGCTTCACTACAAAGTTATGGCCCAGTAGTGTCGAAGCCAAGCAGATTGCACGTTTTCGCGAATATTGCGATATTTGCATTAAAGCCGAAAATTCCAGCAGTGGTTTGTGTTCGTTAAGCAAATTAAAATTTCACCTATAAAACATGCAATATTTCATTGCACACGATAGCCAAGACTGCCTTATTAACCTTGCCATAACTTTGGCCGTAGGCAATAGCCATTTGGACGTGTGAGCTATGGTATTTTGACCCACGGGGAACCGGTGATCCGTGACCGTTCTGCTACCATAATCAGTGGCATCCGCGCCTCAATAATATCTAGAGTGGGATTGTAGTGGGCCATTAAGATGTTCCAGCACAGCAGTTTATTTTATTCGGCAAATGTTGTTTGACATTCCTCTGACAAGTGCCGAAGTTTGTCCTTGGTCAACAGCTCGTTTAATTGGCTCCGGAGGCGATACATAAGAGACATGAATGTTTAATGAGCGAAATACTTTTTCTCAGTTTGGGGACATCTGTGAGTGAAGGCCTGCTCCTGACAGCCGCCATCATTTCCGAGTCCGGAAGTCGTTGGTCTTATAAAGGTATAAAGACCAGGAGCATGATGGTATACATATAAATGGGGCACATATCTATAAGGAAATTGAAGCCCTAATCCTTGCATCGACATAGTACTCTGTATAGTTTGCAAGAAATGTCGCTGATTTTCATTCAAACAATTCGTTTGTCGTCTAAGTACGCGGTAGCACCATCAACTTCCGGCAAAATTGTATGCATGATTAAGTTGGTTATTCTTAGCACTGAGCTGGTTCCAAACGGTATTCGGTGATACTGATATATACCGATAAATTCTAAGGTGCGATTTTACAATGAGCAGATTTCTGCAGTCTGCATCTATTTCAGGGTGCAGGTATGCGTCCGACAGATCAAAATAAACAAACCAATTTTCATCATTGAGGTTTGCAAATACTTCTTCCGGATCTGGAAGCGAATACGGAGGATCCTTTAATTCATTACTGTAGTCAGTCGAAAAGTTGGCATTATTTTGAATTTGACCGCTGCGCTTTGGCACAAGTACGACAGGGGAAGTACAAGCAGAATATATACTGCATAGATCACACCTGCTCTCTCTAAGGTATCCAGGTCTTGATTTATCACTTGGATGAATGCGAAAATTACTGAGCACGTTGCGCAATATACTGAAACAACATTAGGTCTTCTTGGCAGTAAAGCTTGTATTTGTGTGCTCTTACGGAGGCCTTCTAGGACTAATGCGGTCTGTTTCTCTCTGAATACCCCTACTTCCGTAGTTTTCTTTACATATGTGTTCTTTAGTCGAATGCCTGCGCAGAGCAGTTTGGTGGAACACAAGAAAGTTGGAATGTTTGCTTTTTAAACACGAACTGTTCAAAGCACATATGCATCTACTTATCTCTAATATCCCATTATACAATCATGTCACCTCGCCTCCTGCATTCATGACAGCAAAGAAACGCCCGTATTGGAACTTCTGCTCATAAATATAGAGCATGTATCAGACAATTCATTGATAGAAGTCTCCGCGACCATGAAGTCAGAACATTTCTCTATGTTGCTATGAAACATATCCAATAGCAAAATAGAAATGAAATTATTTTATGAAACGCTACCACGTCCTGTTGGAGTTCGACGAGGCATCCGCCAAGTATTCGCGAATAGCAAGCCTATTAAAATATTAGGAAAGAGCTCGTTGAAATTGTCGATGACCTTGTCAACGTAATATTACAAACCAAGCTCCATCGTTCTGCGAAAGATCCCTCAATACTTTAAAGTGAGATGAAAAGGCATGATGAAACTCGAGGCAGCATAGCATGCCTAAGAAGCTAAGCTACATTCGGAGAATGGCGGCAAATCGCTGACCAATAGAAACCATTGTACCAAAGTCGTCCGTAAGGAAAAGCAACTTATAAACTGCTATAAAAATTTGCTACCTAATAACAAACTGCTGTATTGGCACGTCAACAAGCTTCGCAAAGTAAAGCATAACATCGCTCCATTTTTCACAAAACGCTGTAGGGCACATAGAGCCATAGAAGCAGAAAATGCGCTGAGGTAACAGTACTCACTACCATTCGAACTAGCAACTTGTCACTGCTACATAACCTTATATATCTTACCGACATAATGGTTTTAGGTAACTTAATGGCTTTTATGTATTTTTCATTCAGAAACGGTGCTACGAAAGTTACTCTCATGGCGCGATCATAGCTTACCGGGAGCGGACGACATCCGCTCGTAAGCAGTGAAGTCTACGGCCATCAGTTCTACTGAGCCACTGTCACAGTACTCCCAAAGTTGCTTCAAAGTACAGAAAGTCCCCACGACATACCAGCCTCGCATCAACACCACATTTTGTAAAGGCAATAGCCGTTCAGACCTACAAAACTATCGAGCAGTTACTCTCCTCCTTGTGCTCACGAAGGCAATGGAAGCGGTCGTCGCTGAGGCTCTTATTAACTATCTAGGAAAATTCAAGCTCTAAACACTGGAGAAGCATAGCTTCCATCAAGACCCGACATACACCACCAACCTGTTATAACAAGTAGTATTTTATGGAAGTGGTTAATGCTGGGTTCGGAGTTAATGTCACTTATCTGGGGTACTTCAAATTTAATACCGCCCATTTCACCACATCGCTCTTCACAGGCTGCAGAGCTATGGATTCGTAAATCCTGATCGTGGTCGGATTACAACCTTACATGAAAAGCGAGTAATTCAAGTGCGGATTAGGTGATCATTATATAATGTGATTGATGAAGAATGCGTTGTAGCCCATAGATGGATGCTGGGTCAGTGCATACTCCTAGTGTATAACAAATACTTAACAATGCTTACGTCCTCTGATTTTATGTATTCGCCTTTAATCTTAAACAATGGCGAGCGGCTGTTAGCAAATATGATCTCGATTTTCTCCAACATGACCTGGATCGCGTTCATGAATGCACAAGGAGGAACCTAATTCATCTTAACACGGCGAAGTACAAGGTGATCCATTTGCGTTATCAGCCAAGATTGTGGACCACACCTTGCACAATCATCTTAGAATCGTGACCTGGGTGTATTGGTACAGGAAGATCTCCGATGCTTATTCAAGAAGAGTAGGCGTTGAGAACTGGAAAGCACAACTTTGCGTTTTTTCGCGCAGCGTTCTTCCGGTCTGACCTCGTTATCCTCTTACCAGTGTAGAAGGCCTACGTGCGGCCACATGTGGAAAAATCCTTCTTGGCGTGGCACCCGTGACATAAACATGATACTTTAGCTCTCGATATGCTTCAACATTAGAGGTCTGTTATATATACCCTATTAGCTTAGAAATAAATCATTTGGAATGGATATTATTCCATATTGATGTTTTCGTAGGGACCACATGAAGGTTAGTAGATCGTGAAGAACTCAGACCACATTTGCTGCATACTTCTGGGATGGAGCCACAAAAACTAAATAAGAGTTTATCCTTTGAAACTTCTAATACTGGATTGCCGGGTCGAATGTAGTAACACTGTCTTCTCCCACCGCTTGTGACAGCAATGGAAATTTCTTGCAAAGTCTGCTGTCTCTACCGCCAGTCGTACGATTTATGAAAATTGTCTTGATAAAGCATTGTCCCATTCAGCTTTCGTTTTACATTTTGTCTTAACCAGGGGCTACCTAACGCAAACGAAATGGAGTTTCCAAAATTTCAACAATGGTATTTCAAGATCTATATTTTATCACGCGAACATCAGGATTATTGTACGGATGGTTATGTTCACTACATCAAAACACTTTTTTCACCCAGAATATATATTCTCATAATTAATGCAAAATTTTCCCATTGTACACGCATTGTTTATGTTAGACCGTGGATCAGATGATCAACATCCTACGCGCGGATAGCCAGCTGGTGGTATTGTGCCACATCAACTTGCTGCGTTTTATGTCATTCTTACATCGCGTCAAAGCACGCGCCTTCTGTTATAATGAATCACATGATAAGAAGTTTACCCGCGGTATCAAGTAGTATACCGCTTATTTTTATTTCCATGACTATTATAATGTCGTAAAACAAGTAAATGACGAAGCGCTAGCATTACCTTATAGTCCAAATCCTACAGGATGTTAATAAGCAACTAGTTACGTATGTATATTTTGATACCACGCCGGTGCTAATTGCATTACATATGTGTGCGTGAAAGTAATCCAGCTGAATTTTATCCGCCGTCACACAAAGAACATTGGGTTTTGTCGGCCCAAAATCCCTGCAATACACTAACAGTTTCGGAATAGTTTCATCTAATAATAATACATATGTTTCTCTTGATGAGAGAATCTGTGACTATAGAGCACACATCAATTTGTACAGAAGGATCCATGCTCTTGCATGGGTCGCATGCATAGGTGGAGTGTTGGGAAATTCGTTTCATGTATTAGCCTTTGGCTGGATGGTTGATACCAAAGCCAAGTTATGAAAACATTAATGTTTATATGTTGTTAGGCCCCTCTAAGAATACCTAATTCAGGTATTTTTCCATGTGAATATAGAGCGTAGGGTAGTTAGATCGTAATTGGCTAGTCTGCTAGAAATGTAGCCACAATGTCACATGACCTGAGTGTTATTGGCAGTTTATCCTACAGATAGCTGTATCTGACCTGGAATAATTAGAACGGAAGTTCGTAATATCCTTCGGTATATTCCGTGTAAAATATTTGTTGTGAAGCGCTCGAGTTGAGCAATGTTGTAAATTGATTATAGGCAGGTTGGAATAGTTCATTTTGACTTACAGGTTCAAAGGCAACAACAAGTTGTGATTCAATCTCCGAATCCAAAGTGGCTCGAGATGAACTTCATTGCCACTTTCTCGATAACTCATTGCAGCTTGTTTAACAATCAGATGTTCAGTAAATCTCCTCTGCAGGTGTTCCACAGCAATCCTGTCACTCTTTCTCATATTGCGGTATATTATGGTGCAGTATTCAAGGATGGGGCGAGTGAGTAGCTTGAAAAGCTGAAACCAAGCACAAGATGCGCTTATTTGTTTGATTATTGAATATTGACTGTCTGGCAGGTGCTAATTGGTATTGGGTTTGTTCAGAGAAATTGAAGGTTCTCGAGTACGTAATTCCGAGATCTCGCGTGGACAACTGCGTAGGGACGCGTTCATTGTTTTACGTGATATAATCTTCGGGGATGCAGCAGCCGTAAGATTTGATGTTTGATTTGTTAGCCGAAAGGTTCAGCATCCAAGTGCCGCACCATGACTCAGTGGAATGTAAATCACCTTGAATGAGCAGTAATAACCCGTGAACCTCGCCACGCTGAAGCTTATATACGATTTCGATATCGTCAGCAAATAAAAATGATGTACCATGTTTTACAGATGTGGTGATATCATTGATGTAGAGCAAAATGAGGTAGGGACCGAAAACAATCTATTGAATGACTCCACCGCTGATTGATCGTGGGGTATAGCGATAATCGTCTAAGATGTCCACCTGTTGATGATCACCCGGGTATGACTATAGCCAAACTATTAATGAGTTTCGGATCCAAATGTTCTCCAACATTTTTAACACTCGCTTAGGCGGTACTCAGTCGCATGCTTGGTGTATGCCAAGAAACAAGCTTATTACCGCATAGGAGAAATCGATTGTTTCTGAAATGTGATTAAGGTAAAGCAGAAGAGAGTTGGTGCACGATCGCTTTTTGAGGAAAATATCCTGTGAATTTTTGATCAAGCCCACAGAATCAATAAAGTTCATCATCTCCATTCCTACTAGACTTTGAATAGCCCAGCAATTAATGGAGTGTGGTGGATTGGTCGGTAGTTATCAATCGTTTGTTTTGGACCTCCTTTATGCCGAGGCATAATAAATGACGTTTTTCATTGGTCTGAAAACTGGCCAGCATCCAGCGATAGAATGAACATGCTCATCAGGAGCAATGTTATAGCTGGTAGAGTTAGCTGACATTGATCACATATGTTAGAAACCGGTTGTGGAATGCGGCCTTCTTGGGAGAAGAAATAGTGTTGTAAGCGACAACTTGGCTTGGGGACTCGAATGACCAATAAAAACTCCCGGGCCCAACCAAGAAAGGAAGCTTAGCCGTTAACTACGGTATTATTAAAATAGTAATCAATATACAATATACCTACCTCAAAAATACCAGAGAAGTTGCGCAAAAGGTGGCATTCATAATGTTCAAAAGAATGTAAATAGTACCTGCCACGGGAATGAAGCGTCACACGATACAGTGCAAGATAAGACTCTGAGCTTTCTTTCATTAGGTCTGTTAACCCTTGGTTTATTGGTTCACTACACAATGTGGGAAACGGAACGCGATGGGCTGAGCTCTAGGGGTGGTTTATTTCAGTCAAACATTGGGGGTGGGCGAAACATGAAGGTGCGTACCACTGAGGCGGGTGGATGGTACATGTCTGAGGTGTGTGTTGGAGGGTGCTCAGTACGGGTTGCACAGTATAAGCGAACGGTTGCCACAGTGAGAAATGAAGTGAAATAATGGCAACGTTGACAGGAGTAGGAAATCGGTAAGCCGGCGCTCATCAACTGGGGAAGGCATTTGTGATCCCGATATGCGGCTTGTTAATTACATATTAACTACTTAGGATGGCACGTAACCATGGCACATAAATTAAGTGAGGGGACAGCTTAGATTATGTTATTCATAACGTGGATTACATAACACTTACGTCAGGAGGGCACGTAAGTATGAGGCACAGGGTGGGTAAAGCAACATTTGGTGGGAATCCAATTAACTAGCGTCATACTCCAGATTGTGAATTGTATAGTACATTTACCGCTTAATATTTTGTTTAAAAATATACGGTTCCATTGAGTGCATTGTACAACGAAAGCTTCAAATTGAATCATTAAATAAGATCAGCGTTGCAATCCATAAACATAACGAGCGCCTAGAATTCAATTCTAGTAAATAATACCACAGCTTTGTACATCAAGGCCTATTCTTTAACAAACCAATTTGGCAGGGCAAATATGAATAACAAGCTCAGATATTATAAGGCCATGCGGTTTGTATTACTAGATATCCTCATTTAAAATCGAGATAATAATGCGATAAATATGATACCGCGAAACCTATGGTAAATAGCATTTCATTCTAAAATGACATACCATATCACATTAATGCTACTATCTGTCCATTTTCCTAAACGAAATATTTAATTTACTTGTATGATCTTTACCGCCGATTTTGCGAAAGTAACACATATTCGGAAACTGGGTTGATCAACGTAATATTTGGAAAAATTTACAAACTGACCAAAGCAAATTAGGTGTGACGATTATAATTTCTCAGCGCACTGCTTTCTAAGATGCAGCATTCACACATTTGCCATAAAAACGCAGGTTTCTCCGACTTGGATTGTTCGAGATTTTTGTTACCAACGAATTTGGAAATAAATTCGGCTGATTTAGGATATAGCTTAACAAGGTATATTGCTTTACTCAGAACAATAAAACTTTAATCAACGCAACAATATTTTTCACTAATGTAGGATAAATTTGATGAGCTCCCGAATGTTGCATTTGAGGTTCTAAAATAATTCAGTTTATTATTATTATATAACTCATGCGGAGTAAGTAGTTAATTAGGCCACAATACACAGCATAAGCTTTTCTGGAATTATGTCCCATTTGGCCCTTGTTTCGCATGGTATTTGAGTAAACTAATCATCTATAATTTCAGTGATTGTCACTAAGAAGAAGACATGCGTGTCTTGCGTGGCAAATGAAGTATATCAGCTGCGTTAGCGTGAGACCGAAAAAGTGTTGAAGTATAATAATACCACCCAAATATTTAGGAAGTAAGCGGAATATTTAAAACTTGCGTTTGAAGAAGCACATTTGTTAATTGGTTTGTTATTTCAGTTCATTCGCCAGAAAGATAGCTGGGCTTAAACAAATTGGTTTTTTCACCGGTACACAGAATCGTATCTCATGCTATAAACGTTTCTCACAACTTTACCATGTTTTCTAAAATGTAGGAAGGCCTAGCAGGAAAAACGTTTTAAGGGATTTGATTATACAATAATTTTGATGTTAAATATGCTTAAGGGTATTAGAGTGCATATATATATATTAAAATCGGGTTGCAATACATAATAAAACATTATCAGCTGTGGTGAGCATGGAATTCCGTTAATGTAAATTTATATTAAGCTTGAACAGCATTCGTTTCCGCTTACCATACTATGACCTGAAAACAGCTGACAATATAAGTATGTACACCAGTTCTCTAGGCATTTATCAGTATTCCGCAACTTGGCGGTTAAGATTAGTTTTTTTGACAATTTTAATAAGCTCGTATGTTATTTGATGAAAATTAGTGTAACATTTATTTGCAGTACGTTTTGATTCTGGCGATATTATAAAAGCAATGATTTGACCGTTGTTAATCGCGTCACATTATATGGTATGCATAACTAATTATGCAGTAAAAATTCACGCTTTTTGTCATTTAAACTGATCCAATCAGTGTTCAGTTCCTCCGTTTTATCGAAAATGCTGCCGATAAGTCTAGATATACAATGTTATTTCTACCGTTACTAGATTCCAGCTAGCCAACAAACTTGCCTAATAAAATGGATGCTATTTTTAATTCAACTAACTAGGATTAAGTAATCTTAAACCATTGGGACTTTATTAATATATAGGACAGTCTACCAAAACGACAAAAAATTATAGTGTTTCTCAAAATGTTAGACTGAACTTATTGCGTCGCACAAAGGCATGATATAGAGGCATGTTTCAGAGAAGCTGAATCTTGTCTGACATACTTTGTCAGAATGATTCAGTCGGACAATCATAAGCATGGGCAACACGTTAACGAGTGATCCGTGTAGTCCCAGCAGCGTAAATGTGCATGTTGTTATTTTAGTTAAACTATACCTTGGTTCCACGTACGGCGATTTTCTCCATAAATAAAATCAAATCTTACTTATACAATCCTAAACAACTATCTACTACAAAAATATGAAATCGGTAACCGAAAACAGCGCAAGTAGGTTCCGTGCAAAACTATAAATATATTCAAAGATGAGTAAATTATGCTTTAACATAAGGAGTTTTTCCAGTTTTTGAGTTAATCCCAGGTGGTCAAAATATCTTGGGCAAATCAAATGTATGGCATTGGGACTTCTGGTAGATTTCTAAGTATTCCTATAGACTAATGATCGTCCAATGGAAGATAATAGCATGTGCCATCCAGTTGATACATTTAACTGCTCTGCATTGCATATTGCCTTTTAAGTTTCCATAAACTTATCGCAAGAAAGTATCGATTACTACTCAGTAATAAGCTTCACATTATTCATCTGAATTTCTCTAACAGCCATTTTGAAATTAGTGTACATGAATGCTGGACTAGACGCATGGGATGCAAGTTAGATGGATAAACAGGAACTGATATCGCCGAATTTATGTAACGTCTAGGTCGAGTCTGACACATTTTCTTGAGATCAATGCTGCAACAATTGCACATTTCAAATTCTTCGCTAGAGATATGGTCAATAGCAAGTTCCGTAGCTTATTTGTTATTTTTCCAAACATTTATTTTAAAAGACATTAATAGTCGTGTCATCACACGTGCTTGCAGGGAAGAATTGGAACAAACGATTCTTAACCTCCCAAAGCACTGCGTATACAGTGTGCTAAATCTGCACTAAAAAACGCCACAGCGTTGTTTAATCACACCTGAAAAAACAGCTGCAATTACATCTGACATAAAGTGTATTTCGTTATCCGTGTAATTCCTAAATCGACTATCTGTCTGGATTTTAATGACAGATGTTTGTGATAGATTAGCAAGCATATATTCTCTCTGACCCAGCTAACTCAATTAAGAATGTACCCTAAAAAGTCAGGTGCAATTGAGTTATCAATATCCATATTAGTGTGGCTTGTGGTGATTGAATTCCCAACTTAAATGGAAAGTGCTATAGCGGAATACTTTATTAACTTGTGAGTCGGCTTCAATGCTATATATGTTTGGACAAATTTGTCCGTCCAATATAATAATAAGTATAATTTGATCTTTTAACCGCAAATTACACCTGTTCCTGGGGATTTGTTTAAGATAAATGATGATGTTCCTAACGACCAACAATTCCATGGAATAAAACCTGTTCATGATGAATTTACACTTCGTTAGTATTTTGAAGTCTGCGCGTTAATTGTTTTGGGTTAGCCATTGAGCAAAGTATAATTGCATGCATCTTCCGAGAAGTAAGGTTATTGTCCTGTTTAATTGGTTCTGTAAATAATAATTAAACGTGCTGAATACGATATGTCAAATTTTATTATTTATGTAATTCCCTTAGCTTGTTAGCTGTATATGAAATTCAATCACAGATCTACCTTCATCTAAACAAATTCAGGCTTGCTACAACCTGCTTTTATACTGTGTTCTTGTGCGCATGATATAGTATACTATAAAACCATGGATAATTTGTACAGAATATTTTATGTCTCATGTAATAATCCACAGGCACTTCAGGCCAAATAATTAGTTGCTCAATTATTTCACGGTCTTTTGTTCTGAGCTATTGAGCTTTCACTAAACATTATGTATACTAAGCCTGTTTTTAAATAGCATGACTAACTTGTATTGAGAGAGTCTTTAGTTATATTTATTAAAGACAATAATGAATTTGAAACTGTTAATCGCGATATGTTCAATTCATCATATAATTTTATGATGCCATTCATTTTCTTCTCACAATACATATCGGATTCCTTGTAGGTCGATGTGTACGTAGCTTACACATTTGCAAAATGTTTATATCAGAAGTCACGTAGTTTCCCATGTCTGAGAATTACTTACGAAATGTAAGCCCAAGCGATAGTGTCTGGAAAATTTAGCTCCCAGTAAATTCTTTTAAGTTATGTAGTTTTTTTCAGAAAATATGCTCGCTTTTGGTTCAAACTGCTTTCATATAACAGTTAAGTTTTTTCAAAGTATATATTATGCTACCCAAATACCATTCCATCCGTAACAAATTTTCACTTTGTTGTTAAGCCACTTGTCGATTACCAATGTCAGACAATCATTACTGATGATGTGGATGCAGTTGATTTATAAAAAGTATTATAAAACAAGATCAATTATGGAGCATGGTATTGAACGCGAGCGAGAGAGATTATGAGCCATTGGAGGCACATAAATATAGATAGTTGATTCGGAACAGTAAGTAGACTTCTATTTTCTCAACTGCTATCCCGTCACTAGCTGAGAAGCCACCGGCAACTAGCCATTACTGTGTTTTCATTCTTTTTGTGTAATTCGTTTGGTTGAGCGAGTATAGACACAAACTAACGAATTGACCGTTACTCCTGAGTTCCTAACAATTAAAAGGAACCAGAAAACTTAAGAAAACATAAAAACCTTAAAGTTTATCAGAATAAGTTATCGCCGTTAATATCAACCAAAGCTACTTTTTAAAGTTTTGGGAATTCCTCAGGTAAAATATTTATCTTATACAGGTTGTTTATTCGATTATATGAGAAATAATTGTGTCTGGTGATCCTCAGCTTTTAATATCTGCTTGTATTACCGATAAGCACTTCAAGGTCTTATAGACCAACTCAGAAGCGCGTACTTATTCTCAGTTATTTAGATAAAACTAATTCTCTGATCATTCAACTACGGTACCCTACTTCCCTATTTTGCTCAGCAAATCGTGCAGCGCTTGCGCAAGTGGACCGAATAAACCACGTGCTAATCTTTTCGGTGTATTTGTTGAGCTTAGTGTCAACAACGTAATATTGCGGTAGGAGCCTCTGTGAACTCTGTATCCAAAACAAAATTACACACGTAGGAAAAAATGGAAGGTCACAAATGTTTCTCAAGAGCAGTCAAATTACGTAGTTCTAGGTTTTCGCTGGCCTACCATATCCAGTCCTGAACATCATAGCTTTACTATTGTTATGAACAATGCAAAAGGTACAAGTATACAGAATCAAAAGACAGCAAGAAGAACGAAAATTATTTATGTCACGCTCAAATATTTGATCGGGAAGCAAGTAGCTACTTTTCAAAGAAAATGTGGTATACTTTTACTGTTACAATCGATACCCGACACTAAATGTGCGAAGTATTAGTGTAAACATTACCGTTTCCGACAACAATTTCTCTATTTAACCATATTTTACAACTTTATATTATAACTAATTCATATCGCATGAATGATGGTTGCTAATCTTAAATTTTGAAACCTAGCATCAATAAATGCTAAAAATCTAGCGTGCAATCATTGGTAATTTTTACTCTGTCACCAAATCCGAAAAAATAACACGTTCTTTTGCCTAGCCCATCCGAACGATCTATGAGTTAACTCATGTATGACCGACTGAAGCTGATATTTTCAGGGACTGCGATATGGATAGTGTTGAAGCGCCAAGCCTGCTTATATTCACTTATACGAATATTCTTACGTTTATTCACGGCAGGATGCAACTTTAGCTAATACAAATGCATTGCCTACTGTACCGTTTGCATACCGGGCAAGTGAGGCAGCATCAGACGGATTGTGTCGTCAGATATTTATTGCAAATAATTTTAGCACGTTAAGCTTTTAAATCATGAAGCTATTGCCAATGTTACCTTACCGCCTGTTTGTAAAATTATATGTGTTCTGTTTCCTATTGTGTTGCTTGTATTAGCACATATTGCAACACAAGTGAACGACTCTCCTTAATCTCCCAAAAGAAAGACAATATTTGCAATATTAGTGTTAAGACTTTAGTTGTGCTATTATACCGTAACATAGCAGATACAACGATTTTTCATTGAAATCCAACGAAATAGAACTGTGTAATACAAGTGGTCCGTCTTTGATTTAACAAATTTGATTCAAAGTACGAGGAAATAATGCAAGCAAAAGTCATAAACATTTATGCAAGCAAACATTTGGCAATTGTTGTACATTTATGATTCAAAGTCCAAATGAAAGCAAATCACCGTGCATCCAAATTAAATAAAACTAATTATTATCAACTGTAACGATTTTTGAATGATGATACCAAGAATCCTCAGCTAATACACATGTATAATCATATTGATGTGCCTTTTGTCACGGACAACGTAATTCAACTTCATGCTCATGAACTTATTAAACAAAATCATTTTCATTACTGGATGCGATACCAGACATAAATGAATGGAATATTGTCATCAGACTGAAAAATTTACACGCCATCGCGTGTATGTGACGAGCGACTGATTGGGATGGGCATTACGTTTTAGTTGTTTGTAACGTCAACCAGATAACTGTATATTGCGAAGCAGATGAAGAGCAAAATTAAGCAAAAAGAAAAAATTAATTCTTAAACCATCGTGTCTGATATATATATATATATCTACAGTAAAATACAGATGGAAAAATAACCCACTTTTGAATACTCAACGAGTATTAGCCAAATGAATTGTTTTAACGCCCAGTTCCGGCATTTAATAGTGCATATCAATAGCCCGGTACTGAGCAAGATTAATATGCCTACGTCTATTCACAAGTGTTCAGGTGACAAGTAATTGACTATGAAGTCATTTTCAGAAGCTGCGTGGCCACAATCACCTATAGGCGACATAAAATTTATCTTGATTATATTAATTCGCCGTGGTTAAATCACGCGGGGATGCGCCTTCGAATTCCATACGATAAGCGCATCGAAGTGCGCTACACTTATAGTGTACTGCGGAAAAGGACTAGTGAAAACAAGCATTAAACAAATCAAATATATCAGTCTACTTTTAAAGTATATTGCTTTTTGTGTGAATCAATTAGAAAGCTGGTCGTGAAATAAACTTTATGAACAGTTACACATCAATTATGCATAAATGTATTGTCTTAACAACAGAATGAAAAATATCAAAAGCTACCGAAGCACTAAGGGAACGCCTACACAGTCCACTCACGTTTGTTACTATTAGATGGTCTGAAAAATATATTATTTTTAAGTAAAGATGCGCACTTACAACGGACAAGAAATGTTAGTAAAGACGTTGCTCAAATATTTAGCGAAAACAGGTGAAGATAGTCAAAATGCATACCTGCTATTTGCGGTTTAGATATTACATATATCTTATGATAAGATGAGTACTGCAATTCTCTTATAATTGCATGTCATCGTTTCTCTGTTAGCTGTATTAATAGCACATGTACTATGGACTATCAACAAAAATTTACAAATCCTGTTCATATACTTCTTCGATTGCCAGTAATATTTTGTATGGCACGGATGTAACTTTGTTACGAAGTTCAAACGCTCTAATTGTATAGTCTTAATTTACGGCGTTATTATCACATTGTGGTATAAAAGTTATATAACCTTTCACGCATATTAAGCTAATAGATCAAAGCAATTCAACTTTTAGCGAGCAAAACCCATTTTACACCAATTCAGTACTTGTGGATATTTTCTATGTTTAAGATAACATGATAACTACGATATCCTCGGATTCACGTATACATGGATTTTAAACGGCAATATGCGTTGTATATGTGGGATCAATAAAATGGTGTGAGCCTGGTAGAGATATCATATAGCCGGGCAAGCAAATTAACGTTTATTTATATTCTACAGCTTTTCCTTTTACTTACATACAAATATACCTCATTTATTTTCACTAGCGTTTTCCAGAATTTAACTAAGTCTACAGTTTGGTGATATTGGAGAAATTAAAGTACTGTGCAGCGATCCAGTATTACCATAACAAAGTAGTGTCATCATCTGAAATCCACCAAGATGTGCTCAATACATTTCATGACAATGAACCATCATGTACTACAGTTAAACCTTAGGTGCAAGAGTTTACGCTCGGTAAGTTGAGTAATGCAGATGAGCCCAGGTCAAGTGACCATCAAGTGCCACCAGCAAAGAAAAACGTGATCTATTAATGGATAAGATCACGCACGATCGTCGATTAATAGACGCTAGGTCGAGGAGAGTTTGGATATTTCTTAGAAGCAAGCAGATAATATTATGAGCTAAGAGCTAGGCTATTTAATCTTTCTGCTTGATGGCCGCCAATTCATTGGACTTATGAGCAGAAAAGCATTCCACGTGTGATGTCAATGAAAAATTGGGAAATGTTTGAAGCATATGTCGATGATTTGCTTGCAATATTCATCACTATGGATGAGCGCTTGGTTCACACATTTAACCAACACATTTAACCAATAAAAGCTGTGAAGCAAGCAACACCTGCTAAGCCAAATTAGTCCAAGTTCTCACTTAAAGCTGACTAGTTTATAGAATCCATTTTTATGTATTGTTGTGATGTGATGATGTTTTATTTTCCTTAGAGAGGCTATACTATCACCGGACTTATAACTGTGCGCTTTCTAAACGTCTCCGCGAAAATCCTCGAGATAGAAGACCAGAAAGGCTGTAGAGCGTAGCCATTTTCCTCAGCGACAATGCTCCAGACCCACCTTTTCAATCGCTTACATAACAATCCAAGAATGTAGCTTGAATCTCCTTCCTTACCCAAACTATGCTTCATATCTGGCTAACTACGAATTTCATCTAGTTCCAAATATTAAGCAAGCTTTAGTCTGAAAACGTTTTCTAAACAATGGTAACGTCATGGTAGCCTTACAAGCATTATTTGAGCCGCAAATTGGAGAGTTCTTTCCACTAGCATACAGGCGTTTCAAAACCGCTGGAGCAAGTGTGTTGCAATTGAGAGAGATTTTATTGCAAAATAAAAACATCGAAGACTATGTGTTCACAACGATGCCTAAAACTTTTTATTTATTCACGTAGAAGTTCCTAATTCTGTAAACGTTACCCGAGTCCAAACCTTGGTGTGGCAATTGTCAGCAAGCGGAACACCGAATATACCGATCTTTAGAATTATGTTAGATAGATAATATTTGTAAACGGTTTTAGTGTCCATTTACAAGCATTATTCTGAAGGTCTACTGGTCGTTTTTTCACAAGAGAGGTGTATGCAGTTAGTAAAATGTTTTAACAACAAACATGCTAATTTGCCGGTCACTATTGATTTGATATACATGGATAGTCCGCCACAAATTGTAACCTACTTTTAGTCGCATAGAAGGAGTTAGTCTTACGAGCTCCTTCTGAAGAAAGGCAACATCATTATGTCAATAGAATTAGAGTAAATTTCTACACCTTTACACTTTATTTATTTGTGAAGTACGAATTTGCATAGCTGATTGCCTGTTCGAAAAACCATAACTATTTTCAACCGCGCATGTTACCTTTGGCCACATCTGAATTTAAAAGAATACAGGATGAATAACAACGGTTAAGTTATATTTTACATATGGCAGCCAACAGATTCATACAGCTTTTAAGCTCTGTTAAGCTTATAATTATCAGTGTTATTTTACCTATATCCTTTAGCGATTATCGGGAATTGCTGATATTCCAAATGAACTAATTTTAGGTAAATGGAGACAAATGGCAACACATAAACCGAGCTGTGCTTGAAATAGTGCCTATTATATGGACTGGCTTATGCACAACCTTACCAAGAAAAGTAGAAGATGAATTTGTTACGTGAACATGATCCGCCTGTACCTCCATACATGCAACTATCAGTAGCTTCATCGGTAAGCGGAACGTACTGGCAACACAACAGTGGCATGGGCTCAAGTCGGACATTAAAACTGTGCTTATTCATCCCAGTCGCTACTTTATCAATTCTTTGAATGTGGAAGGATCTGAGTCACAAGACGGTAAGCAGAAAGATTTTGGCTTTTATGAACAAACTGGTTAAGGTCCGCCAAGTACTTTTATTTCAAACCTTAGATGACAAGAAAATATTTGGGTATATATTAGCACATCGGTTCTGCTTAATAATACCGATAGAAAGTAAGTTATTTAGCAAAGAATGGTGTCTGTTTTCTTGCCGTTTTTAATATTTATCACCAACTCTCTTTTTATTTTTATTACCGAATTTATCTATTTTAGCCAATACTGCAGGAGAAATTAGCTTCATTCCGGATCAAATACAACCTCAAAAACATCTACAATTAATCTACCATCGCGCATTAGACGGACAGATGCTTCGGCCCATTGTGAAGCGACGGATGAGTGTGCCAATCTGCAACACCAGGACAGATACTGTGCGTTCATTGGCAATACGTCGCGCACTAAGCAGAAGTCATGCATTAAAACTTGCGCACCTAATCGTCAGCCTTCGATTGCTCAGTGGTAGAGCTGCGGACCGGAAATTCGGTGGGCCGGGGTTCGACAACCCGTCGAGGCACATTATTGTGTGTGAGTTTTAATCGTGACTTCTACTTTCTACAAACTTTACCCTACTCACAAACATCTACCAACAACTGATATGTGTCTGTTTCGCCGATGCAATTTCCTGATATTTCGTATGTATAGCACTTTATATAATTACGGAACTATAGATACACAATTTTAATATGTGACAATCCATACGCTGCTGGTGTGTTTCCTCATGTTGTACATTTTCTACACTGGAGCAATAGAAAATATGATTAGTTATTTAGAATATATTTACTTGATGCACACATTTTCTAGCATTCTATGTCAATAGCTTTCAATGATATTCGGAGGGGTGACATTTACGTAAACCTTGTTGATATGGATTTAAAATATAATGTTTCTTGTGTGTAGTTCACTGAAGTGAGGAATTTAAAATGCTGAAGCATCCGTACATTGGTTTGCCGGTAGTTTGATGGTTCCCTACGGAGGCTATAGATGATAAATTTATTAATACTATAATTAAATTACCCCTACGACCCACTTAAATTGAAAGCGCGATTAAAATAAGAAGTTACCGCTTAATAGTTACATAGCAATTGGATAAAAGACGCTAGAAAGAATAATGCTAATTACCCATAAAGGAGTTACTATATCAGCTATGTTTTCAGAAATGACCTATACTCCGATGATTCTTACGGTTTACTGCTTATGATAAGATAATTGCTGAAGCACTACTCGCCTATAAGAGGAAGAAAAAGAACCGGGTTGTTAAATAGCAGTTTGAAATAGCCGTTTCCTGACTGGAATGCTTTGCACCTTCTCAATATGTATTACAATGAGCATGGAAGTGAATATTGATCAAAGCTATCAAAAACCGGTAACAACATATATTGGAATTGTATTTTTATTAGTGACGAGTGCTGACCACAGAAACAAGTTAAACAAAGCAAAATGGTGGATTCATGGTGTATTTAATTACCAGGGCGAAACTATTATATATATCTAACTCACCATCCGGTGATCAGCTGTATTAAGCTTGGTCATTTATTGAGTTGATGTAAAATATACACGGACTTTAGGTTGCAAAATATGGAGAAATAGTTGCCTGAGTTAACTTTCTTGAGCTGTATAACAATCCGCATAATGTGACCTTTGTCGAAAATGCTACAGGCTAAAACAATTACATATACCCTAACTACATACAAAAGGTCCTATGGGAATACTTGTTTGAGGAAACCGGATTTTTGCTCCAAGAGGTTAAACTCTGGTTTCGAAATACTTTTCAGAGTTGAGCTAATCGTATTAAATAAAATTGGAATCTGTTTTTTCTCGCATATGTGTCGCAGTTATGTGATGTATTCAGTCTATCTAGTAATGCAATAAAACAGTGCAAATCAGAGGTTGATTTTATCGCGTAAAAATACCTCAAGTTCGTTATACATTATTCGCAATTATTTCGCAATTATTTGAAATACTGTCTTTCAGCACTCAGTTTTCACCTGCTGAGACATCAATGTCCGTTGGACACAACAATGGTAAACAATTTATGCAAGGTGTAGCTAGGCTTCTCACAACGGTTGGACTTCCTGTCGGTGAGTTTACACGGGTAGAGGAGGACGACTGAGCTGAAAACTGAAGGCTCTTCGGTCTAGGTTGTTGGTCGAAACCCACAGAACTGTTCGCAACGAAACGCTGAGGACTACACCTCGGCTTTACTCTTCCTGGCTGTTTCTTATTTCGGCAATTTTCACGTAGAGGTTGAACGAATTCGTGTTGTATCTAGCGAAGACGATGAAAATGCTCAACTGATAATCCAACACATGAAATGTGGTATTTAACTTGGCACAAAACAAACGTGAGGGCATTTGCACGGCATCCGACTAGCTTAGAGCAAGTACCACAGGATGACTGCTTCGTCATTGTGAATAATCCAAAAAAGTTGGCGGCCAATTGACGGAGAAAATGCAGATAGCACGATTTCCGAAACAAGGCGATGAAAACACAATTATTGCATCAGAAATTTCAGAATCAGAAATGAAACTGAATTATATCTTAATTTCCACGAAACACTTCCAATGAACGCAGAAAGCCAACACAAAATGATCTTGTCAACACAGCCAAAAATAATCGACCGGAGGTCGCTATCTGCAGCTTATTAGCATTCTTGATAGTATAAATTGTATAGTTTTACTTCTGGAAGGTTGCTAAAGGATTCTTGACAGAATCGATATGTGAATTCTTGGGCGATGCTATTTACGCTTAAATTGTGAACCAAGTTTATTTCGCAGCACACATATTGATTTTGCTGCTGAGCTGGTATGGTGACGGTGTTCATAATTAAAGTAAACTTAACTACAAATGGTATAGGGATCTCGTCCTTGCCAAATTGCATAACTACGGAGGAGATATTTTCTGGACCCACGAAATATAATAATTTTGTGAACCTGTTAATTTTTGTGAAGCTCAAAACTGACATATTTGAGCTTATCGACAGTGACTGGTGGTAAGACCATACATAAGTATCCGGTATCCACTATGACGGAAGCGCAAAAACATTAATTGAACATTGTGGTAGTTTGAGTAGGGTCCGTTATGTTGCAGTCATCTGTTGTTACAAATGAGACTATGCCTTGTATAGCTTGGTGGGTCTGCAAAATTTAAAATGAAAACAGTTCATTTTTTATGAATCTACTATCTAGTGCCTGATTTTCAGCACCTATTTCGTTTCGTGTGATGCGCCGGCTTCAGTGAGGTAATAAAATTATGGTGTTGCATCAATAATGAGAATTTAGTCATTTTGCGGTATGCCGGAATTAATGTATTGAGTTTCGCAGCTGTTTTACTTGAAACATGTTTTTTGAGAATTGTGGGTAAATAACCATATTTTATAGGAGGCAGAGCGTCATGACAGAGATTGATGTTGTTATATAGATCAAGAGCTGCAGTTTGCGGTGAGGAAGAAAAGTACCAGTGAGCATGCCTGAGTAAATTAGCAAACTATTGCCAATCAACCGATTCAAATTGTCTTGAAAGCATTTATGGCTCGCGTACATTCGTTCTTGGAATTCGAGCGTCATTTGTGGATAAAAAGGGGACGATTTTGTAAATAATTATGGTCAAGCTACTTAATAGGTTCTTACATTGAGATACTGCCGCTTAGGCTACATAAAATCATGTACACGAAGTAACAAATGTCTCACACATAGCACATCAATTGACCGACGCGCATTTTCTCGCGTTTGGCTCCATCAAGCCTTGATTTGTTGCTGACCAGCTGTGAGTAACGTGTCCATGACATTCAGGTCTAGGAGACCCTGGGAGCGAGTGACCACTTGAAGGTCATCACGAACTTAGAGCTGTCACTGTAATTTACTCCTCTGCAGCAGTCAGCGTTCAACAACTGGAATGCGGCATTTTGGCCTCACTCGAGACGCCAGCAACATGGACTGGTAGTTAGCACAGAATTCATCAGTTGTATTATGTTGGTCCATCAAAATATTGGAGTGAAATCATTGTGAGCCTGATTTGAAATCCCCAGATATAGAAAATCTGGACCAGTCATGCTGCACTGATTCGGAAAGCAGTATGGCCAACTGCCGAATGGAAGCCGGCTACGGAAGAAATTCATGCAGTCTGGCTCTGCGAAAGATTACGAGGCGTACAAGTGACAAATAATTGACTGCAACAGCGCCAAAACGCGCAAACACCGATAGTTTGAAAAGCAAAATTCAAGCGCAGCATTAAGCCGTTCTCAAAAGAATCTTCGCACACTTGAAGCTATGCCTGTAGCCCGCAGGTGATTTGTCTATGTTGGAGGGCTGGGATGGTCAGCACCTATTTTCCAGTACTGAGCGTGCTTCCGTTATGAGAGCACAATTCATATCCGTTTCTGCAGATAACCTGGCATCCGTAACGAGTTTGACGCATAGCGACCCTTCCGAGCGTGACAGCCTGGATTGCATCGGCGAGGATGTGTACAAATTGCTTGCCATACCTGATGGTACCAAGCTCGGGGGCCTGATTAGCTCCATTCTCAGATCCTCAAATCGCTATTGGTCATCATTTTGCATTCCGTGACTGAGCTATTCAACAGGTCGTTGTTCGCTTGTTTAATGCCGAACGACTGCAAGTGCTCAATAATGAAACCGATTTTCGATAGGCGATGCTTAGAGAAAGGTGGACAACTATCAGACGATATGCCTAACCTCGGTTTTGGCCAAGACAATCGAGTAGATCGTGATGCGCGGTCTTCTACAAGACCTCGAGACACAATTCATCTTGACGCACGCGCATCACGGGTTCATAAAACGTCGGGATGCATCACAAACCTGCTGCTCTCGAGGCACGAATGGCTGCAAGCGCCAAAGGGAAGTCGGTTGTCGTTATTTATATTGAATTCCGTAAAGCGTTTGACAAGGTGAACCATGAAATCCTCCTACAGAATCGGAATATGTACGGTGTTGGTGGCTCACTGCACCAGTGGAGCAGTGACTTCTTTATTGGTCGGAAGTGGAGGATGCTGGTGGACAACCACTTGACTGAGTGGCGTCCAGTGTCATCGCGCAGGGTAGTGTTATTAGGCGCATTATTTTCCTGGTTCACACAAACGATGTGCCTCAGCTTTTCAGTTTACGTTACGCGTTGTTTGCAGATAACCTTAAGGTATGAAGGATAGTTTAGACGCCTGATAACCGCTACCTGCTTTAGCATGACCTTGGCCGCCTCACTATGTGGTCAGCAAAGTTCAACCATTCGATCAACCCAGGCAAGTCGGTATTAATGAGCCGGGGCAAGCGTGATAATGACCCAGTCTAAAATCTGATCGGCCGACAATTACACCCAGCAGCATCCGTGAAAGATCTCGGTGTGCTCTCACGCTAAGATTTGCAATCCGTTGAAAACACAAGCCGGCTTTACCGTAACGGATTGCGCATTCTCTGGGAGCTCAAACGTTTCCTATGCCTTTGCCTCGAAGACTTTGTCACAAGCCTCTTCTCGCCTATTATCAAACCAATGCTAGAGTGCAGCTTACCCGCCTACTGTCCGCTACCCGGGGCGAGGCGCAGACGAGCGGGCGCGTACAACATGTGACCACATGGCCCATTCCCGTTTTACAAGGTGTTTCAAATATAGACGGGCGCATGAAGCAATTGTTGACTTCATCATGACGCACGGAATATTAAATTTGGGTGATTAACCAATGTTGAAGCCACTGCTAAATCTGTGCACACCAAGCAGCACATAAGGAAACCGGTAGAACCCATAGTACCGTAGTTGAAGTGGGTCGCTCACAAATTCTGCTTCCAGCTGATGGTGGTGAATACTTGCAAAACCTACTGAATATGCGGTCGAAGCAAAGTCGGTGTCGAAGTTTAAGAGACTCTTTGACTCGCACTTTGCCGACGAGATTTCTAAAATAAGCAACATCAATACATATAGGTTTGCTTAATATTAGATGTACCTAAACGGATTCAACGCAACTTGCTGCATTTTCCCATATTTAGCTATTCATTATAATGTATGTACCTAGGTGTTAAATCCAATTTGTATATTCTCTTCACAATAGTTTTATAATTGTAGCTATGCTTATATTTATCACGTTTATATTCCTCTATTGGATACATATATACTTTTGCAATGGCTTCCTAAAATTTCGTTCAATTTTGCTTAGTACTTCCAGTTAAGCAAATTGAGTCACATAATTATAATGGAACTAGGATCAAATGTTTTGCCTGTGATATTTGCCCACTTCTTCTCTCCTTTTATTTTTCGGTTGTTATAGCGTCCACACAAGCATTTTGTATGAAAGAATGTACAGGCGAAAATCCAAGATTGGTGTTATTTCTAAAACGCAGCTAATGATTTTGAAGCGGTGCTGGTGTTGATATTTGACACAATGAATTTAACATTTTAGTTTGGTGAATGTAGACTTTGTTTATCTAAAACTGGTAAAAAGCGTTTCCCTTTATTTGTAAAGTTTCTGTTGCTTATAGCGTAGTAATTACAAGTACTCCTTAGAGAAAGATCCGTAATTAATTATGGATGTTACTATATGTAGCTGTCTCTTGTTCATAGCAAAAGTAATGATAAAATATATTGTACTACTTATATTTTAGTAATGCGAAATTCCGTGTGATACATCCAGTAACTAAAATGAGCAGTGTTCATGCAGGTGACATTTCGATTGCTGCGTCTGCTTCACGTTCTGATTTGTCGATAATGGCAGCATTTAACACGCGTCTTCAACCAACGACTATAAATGAATACCATAATAAAACTTGGTGTAAATGTACTCATGTACAGGATGAACAATCAATCCGTAGTACCGTTCAGCAAAACTGGGTAGCCGTTTAGTTTTTTGATCATTACGGAATACTAGTTTTTTATGAAAATACTAGCATAGGAAAAGCTTTTGTGATTGCATATGCTAGTACAATGTCTAAGAACTTAATTTTGTCTATGATTTAACTAGAACAAATATGGTGTCGACACTTAATATAGTTAGCCTACGGATATGGAAAATAAGGGAAGATTAGTAGTCGCTACGCATTGAATCAAATAACATCTGCAGAAAAAGAAATAGGATGGAAAATGGTAATTTCATCTTGTATCGCAGTATTATATTTATTAGTTGTTAGTCTTTACCCTGTGCTTTTTAACTTAGTGATTTTAGGAAGGCTTTGTGCCCCGCAAACGTTTCGAGTTTGCTACATGCACATATGTTGCTAAGTAAAGGCTAATACGTCTATGCTAGTTTCATTTCGGGCATATTCCGCATAAAGTGATTTATCATCTAGAGCTGATAAAGGGCGAAATTATTATTGCGCACTCAGCCTAAATTGCTATAAAATACTATTTCAATTTGTGTACAACATTTGTTGAGTTATCCATCTTTGCATGACTAATAATAAATATTCTTTAAATACTTTAATATTTTATTAATAGATCACAACCTATTGATAAAAGTATACAATGCTATGCGCTGCAAGGTTAATATAAATAATATTATCACTATGGTCAATACATGTTTGTGCCGAAAACATCTAAAAGTAAACAAAGTGGGTAGGAGCGAATTGCCTTGCCAGATCCTTTATTATGTACATATAATTTTTGCTAACGTTCCATACATCTATTTATAAATCTGTCCACAACAAAACATATTTAATTGCATGCCCATAATGAAGACCTTTAGTGTTTGCCACGTTATCATACAAGCTGGCCCTGTACATCCATCCGTCTAATTTACATTCGCCTAAAATACTGCCGTCATAGAGCAATGCATTTATATACTTACGTAGACGTCAATATAATGAATATAAACTCTATAAACAAATTTCTGGAGTTGACATTCAATTTCGTATAATTGTTTGTTTTGACCAAATAATAATACTTTTAAAATATGTAGGAAAAAATCATGGTATGCATTTTACGACAACTTATGGGATATAAATAGCGGATCAATAAAAAATGGCATTGGCTATTTTATATGTAATGCTGGATTATGAGCAGCAATCCTTTGAATAACGTTTTGTAATTTCTAGTCATTTAAAAATAAGCCATATGGAAATGTGGCGACAAGGTTAATTTTATGTGCGGTGATGACGGTGCCTATCAATGGGGGCCTATAGGAATTTAGGTCATATGTTTCCCCTTAACTCTATG
Source organism: Dicrocoelium dendriticum (assembly GCA_944474145.2). Taxonomy (NCBI): domain Eukaryota; kingdom Metazoa; phylum Platyhelminthes; class Trematoda; order Plagiorchiida; family Dicrocoeliidae; genus Dicrocoelium; species Dicrocoelium dendriticum. The sequence goes on along the minus strand of CALYDF020002494.1, from coordinate 7,832 downwards.
ATCAAATTTTCATATGATCCCTTCCTGGTATACTCTAAGAGCGCAGGCACGGCTACTCGAAATGTTTAGCAAAATGTATGTGTCTAGTAAATTAATTTAGTTCACTTTTGCTTTCAAAAATAAAACTTTGAGAGAAAGCAGGCGAGTTTTGCTTTATTAGGAAGCACGAGATTAAAGCAGCAGTTAAGATGTGGTCGATGACTATATTATCAACATTGGGTTATACCGGAAATTAATTATATATAAATTAAAATGTTTTTGCGATGCGTTTCCAGCAAGCAAGTAAATATTGTTCATGTCATGAGATTAAGCCAATTTAAATAAACCTATCTTAGTCCTACGACACCAAAACTAAATTTATTTAGCTACTGATAAAATTTTTAGGTTATTTCTGTATATGGGTACTTGCTCCAGGACATCTCTCAAAAGTGAGTCTTATGTAGTAAACGAACACAATTCCAGAAACAGTATTAAACGAATATTTAACAGGGTAAGTTAAAATGAGTTAACGCTGGCAAATAATTTATAACCAAAAGCTGTCCTCTAATTAAAAGGCGAATTCCGAATCTATGTCAAGCAACGTGCTCATCATGCTTTAATTCATCGCTAATCTGCCATTAATGTATGGATTTGCAAACGCAGGTCGTATACTGTTATAGGAAGCATGATTTCATTCCTGGTAGATTATGAGGTAAGTGATCTAAAATTTTACTGTTATGACGTTTTACCGTTCTGAAATACCGCAGAATTGCAGAGAAAGCATAATAAGTTACATCCACAACATCAACAATGGCATATCATTTATCTATATTTTTACCTATATTTACGTATGAATTTATTCTCCTTATCATCGGAAATACATTCGTAACCTCTTAGTTAACACCGAATAAAATTAAAGTTTCGCATAACATTTCTCAGCAGCATCGCAACCTAAAATTAAACAGGGTATACTGATAACCCAGACGAAATCGATTCACTATACTTAAATGCAACCCATCAAAACTTAAGGTATCCTTCGAATCCAGGCATCAAAAAGAGGCGAAAATGATTTCACAAACAAAAGCCAGTCCATTTCATTTTAAAACAGATTCCGCTCACCACTCAAAAAAATGTATGCCCATGCTTGTATAAAAAACCATATTTATATCTTTGACAAAATGCAAGTCAAAACACTAGCCATGACACTACTCTGCAGCAAATAATGCATTGTGTCAAGCAATGCATGCATCACTTAATATGTCCATTATCACGGGATAAATACTAGCTTTGCATTACCAAAAGTTTATCGTATTCAACGACATTTGCTTGCATTGATCCTCCTACGCACAGCGTAAATATTTTCTAGTCAAAATATTATCGCTGTCCTGAAATTAAAAAAGAATAGACTGAAAAATCAATAGGCGTGTGCATAACACTTTTTACTTGTTTTTGAATATATTTGGCCATAAAATCAAACTACTTCAATTGATTTGTTTTTTATTGAAATTATGCTAACTCATCACAATTATCCTGGCAGTTGGAGGATTTTAAATCAGTTATGTGGCAAACGATCTCTAAAGCGTTCTGAAAATTAGACGTGGACAAACAATATACATTGTCCTTTTTCCGAGACAGTATATGTTTTATGCATGTTCTCGCTACTATAAGTGCAGCATTGACCCCTGCTCGCCACGATGTTTACGATAACATTGAAAATGTTAAGAACAACTAAGTTTCGCGCACGTCAAACAAACAGTTGGCTGTATTTGAGAGCCCAGGAGGATTGCCATTAAACGTTATATGGCGGAGGGCCTAGACTACTGGTTTTTGTAGTAATCGCTAATTAGCGGATTCACCTGCGATAAACGACCTATATAAATAAGCACATGTCCATCATGTAGTTGTAGTAAGGGCCGGTATCGCTTTGAATACGCGTGTATATATTTTTTATATCAAGCATATTGTCCGCACTTCCGGTTGACTCGGAATAACATCAAAGCACACCACTCGTTCCGCAGTAACTATCATGTCATTAACTGCAACACACTGCGGTTATATATATACTGGTAGTAGCGGACACATGATCGAAATTCTACTTGTTTTTAATTAGATTTCAATAAAAGTAACCGTCATTTCAGTGCGTACCTATTGCATTCATAAAGCAATCACATTTTTGGCCGGATGAAAGGAAAATGAGTGAAGCCATATCTCACATATAAACTTTAAAAATATGCATATTGATGGATTATACAGATTTCAGGACATAAATATGAAGTGTGCACATTACATAGAAATAGCAGAGTGAGAAGACGGTTGTAAATTTGCTCTATTTGCATGGGGAATTGGTAGAAAAAGATGTGTGCTTTGCCGAGAATTCAACCATATAGCAAAATATGTCGTTCATCTGTTACTCGGTATATTCGATTTGCTGAATCACGACATTAAAACTGCAATAAGACCCAAGCTTGATATAAAACGTCCGCATCCGCGTTTCAATATCCAGACAGAGCGCGTGTCCTACAAGAATAAACAAGTAACTTCTAACCTTCGTGTCAACCAGTTATTGAAAACAAAAGCACTAATAAGTTTTTCTCTAAAATATAACCAGCTATTCCGAAAATAATCGTTTTCATGCATTTACGCATGTTGACGACTGTTGAGCACATATAATTGACGCCCCACGGGTGTGGTCAACACTTCCGGCAATGCATTCGCAGTGCGATATAAGTTACGTTTATAACGCGGGTTTTGCACGCATTGCTCGTTAAAAAGATTTATTGCATTTTACAAGAAAAGCAATTGCTGGGCAACAGCTAAGCAGAGGCACAACACAAATTCCGCCTAAAATCCTTCTACCACGGCAAGGCCAGTAACAGAGCTCGAAGACTAGTGAGAACGCCTCCTATGACTATGTTGACGTGCGACGGCAGTCAAAATATTTGTGCCTTGCATTGCATATATATATCCCGTTAACTTTCCAAGCAGTATAGACGAATCAAGCCTGCATTCCATGCATGGTCGACTAGTAAATTTACTCCGCACGAAGAGTGACAATATAGTATGGGTTACTAAAATGTATTATGTTGATTAAATCCATACAGATGTTATTTCAAGTGCAAACTTGATATCTCAAATTTATCGGCGTCAATGAAAGCTAACCAGCAAGCAATGAGATTTCCATTTACGAGTTATGAGTTAAGGTGACTGATGTTACTACATACCCACGAAAATTACTCAGCTGTTAAAGTAGGTAGATTTTTCCTTTGTAACTTGGCTTTGGTTATGCAATACCCATTGCAGATGACAACATCAATTTGACAGCTATCATCTTCCAAAAAGATGGCGTATAGTGCACGTTAGCATGATTAAAAGGAAAATGCTCAATGATGAGGTGATATTGCTGAAACTCTTAAAGTAGTACTTATACGTTACTACCATAATTATCTTGTTACTCTCAACGTATAATACGCCTTAGGGAACAGCAACACAGCCATGAACTTGAGAGTGAACGCTGTGATCCAAGAAACTTGAGAACTAAACTGGGGGTTTGCAACGTATGCAGAATATATAGCCGACTAGTAAACATTGCTGTTGTGTTGCAACATATTTTGGCACTTTAAAGCGTACGCCAAGCACTGCATGCCTGGCCATCAGTACACCATTACTGTAAGTTCCGAGTCCACGTTTTCTTACTGAGTGCAAGATTCATGAAAAAGTATTTAATGCGATCGGCTACGCTTCTTGATGGTTTTACAAAAATGACGTTAGATTACATATACCATAAATTTGGGCAAATATTTACTGCAAACCATAAACCAGAGAGCGTACATAATCCGAAATCTCCATCAGTATGCAACAGAACGTCTGATGTGCTACCATTAAAAGCGTCGTTTACAAAGGATCTACATACTCTTCGGAATAGGTTGTTGGTTGATGTCATTTCATCTCTACATATGTGTGTACGACAGATAGTTTGATGAAACACCCGTACTTGCTATTGCCATACGAGGAAAACAAATGTTCTATATCAGCAAGCTTATTAAAGCTGCATGATTTAAATATGATCCTAAGTTACACTCAAAACTCCAGATTTATTCCATATTCAACGTCGGCAATTCCGTGCAAGTTCACTAGCGTTTTTATCACTATACTTCAAATGAGTGTGAATTTAATCAAAACGTTGCCTTCGAAGTACAATGGTACATTTCAATACATCATGTTTTCAGACGCACACATTTGCCGGTGATTTTTGAATTTTCGTGTAACGTATCCTTTAGCAGAAACGTCCTTTACGTACCGATTGAAAAACTATGTTTGTCTGCAATGCAATATCCGCGGATGCTTTGCAAGATACAGCAGATTATATTTTCTTATGCTAAACTGTAAATTGCGTTATCTTATGCTAACAGAGCTTCACTTTGGACGCCAGTTAACCGCAGATATTTTAACCAGATTTCGCTTCGCTCTGTCCAATTATATGAAGCTTTGTCTCCTGTCCTTCTTGTATCTGACGCCGGAGAAGTGTCGCATTTATTTTTGTCGCAGTAAATCAACGAGTGCGCTTGTTATCTTAGCGAGGCGAAGCATGTGTGAAATGTTCTTTCCCACTCGTAATACCTTATTTCTAAAATACAAATTTGAAGGCCTATCAAATTGTTATCCACGAACGTATCAGTGTTAAAGCATAAACGAACAAAATAAAATGCTGTGAAAGGATTGCTGGATTTTACTTCAACTTGGACAAGCTCAGATGCTTTGAAAACTACCCAAAACCATTTCCCAATCTGAGATAAATTATCCTGTGTTTAATCAATCATTCCATACACAACGCTGTCCGCCCTCACTTACGGCAACCGGGGTGTAGCAATGAAAATAGCGAGCAACTAATTTGGAATTAATTTATCTTTATTTCAATCAAGAGAACAAAAACCAAACTTAGAAAGCGCTCAAACCCTGCTTCAATTATAAATCTAAAAGAAATATGGGCAAGGCGGCAATGCTGTTTTTATAAGATTACTTTGTCAGCACGGAGATTCACTGGATAAGCTTTGGCTAAATTTCATGAAAAATATACCAGTGTAAACTTTAGGGTCATTTCTTTACCCTTTCAATTGAGAGATTTCCGAGAAAAGTAACTGAGACACAGGAGTTTTAGTGTGCTCGACCTGAGCACTTTCCCAACATTTTTGCATTCACATCTATTGATCAAAGCGATATAAGCAAAACTCTTTAGAAATACAATTGTTTCGGTTCTCTGCATCTTATTAACTTTGTTTTGGCAACGCAGCCAAGTTGCTGTTAATTTTGTCTATTGCTACAAAGTGTTGGATCGGTACGAATTTGTTATATTGCTTTTGCTTCCATTTTCAATTTTATTAAGACTTATGCTTAATAGTTTCCATGTTCTGGTTGTCTACGCAAATCATGGTGTCTGAAAATGTCACCTTTGGACTATACTAACGATTATGCAGAACAAACACTGCTGCATTTTGATCAACCATTGTAAGTAGTAAGACAAACATAACTGCCTTGATTTGTCCCATCAGGTTTCAATTCAAAAACAATAATTAGTATGCTTAAAGTATTTTTTATCATGTTTGATTAAGCTTCATGCAAGTTAAAGCCATTTTATCGTAAGCGCATAATAAAATAGGTGACTGTGCCAATATTCTGCCCGTCCTTTCAGGTTTTAAACCGAAGGATGTGTTCGCAACATTTTTTCGTCCTTTCAAGGTCTGGGCAAACTGAGAGTATCCTGTCTACGCAATAGAGTGACATTTTATTCAAAATTATTCTTGACGAGTACCGAGCAAGATGAAGTTTACGACATAATTCTTATCCTTCCCGGTATTCTAATTGCACATATATTTAATCACCAATCATTAAAAGCACCAGATGCTACTTTAGACATAGCAGAGCAATGCGATTGTACGCATCTGTTGGTCTCCCTGAAATGAACCGAACACTAAGTGTTAGATTACACCGAATAGACACGGAGTATGTTGCAGAACCACACAGGTTATAAATGAAATGTGCGACAGAACATCTTGTCAGCCGCTGGCACATAGCTGAATAACAATGGATAGGACGGTGCTTGACGTTCAGATGTCAAGATTTCCACAGTACCGAAGCTAAATACGACATAGGATTTGAAAGCCTTGTGGGCGAATGTTTTTATCACAAATAAGTAGAAAATATTTAAAAAAGCTGTTGCTTAGTGCCACTAGCAGACAGCGCAAATTGGCTAAAATATTGTGCAGCCGTTTGGATTTTCAAGCCGTTAGGTTGCTTTAAAAGTGTAAAAGAACTTGAAACTGCTTGTCGCAGTGGATTAAAACAATTTCCTGTATGCTGCAAAGCACGTGCCGGATAGGGGTAATGTAGTTGCTGCATAGTCGTTTATCTATTCATGTGACTTCACTTGCACATTTTCTAATTCTCGTGCTCATTATATTTTCCTTGTATCCTAAGTATTTAAACTCCACAATTACTAGTTATGGTTCAGCTTTGTTCGACAGATATTTAGCATAAAATTTCGGCTAATACATAAGCGCAGTGCACGCATTCCGACTGCTTGATAATTATACGCTATTAACTGCATGCAAGAGATTAAATTGCAAATCAACTTAGGAAGTTGGAAATTGCTTTCAAACCAAGCCTTTTGTAATTTGTACGCGTTTGGACCGAGTGAATTACCACGACGAAAGATGTGCCATCAATCAAAATTACAAAATCTTATGTCAGCCCGTGACTTTGAGATGAAAGTGCTGCTGCACCTGGGAAAATCAGTTATTAAATTAGACATTCACGTGAGTAGGGTAAGTGGAATAGGCTAATACACAATTTAATGAAGATGTAGTGAATATTGGATCCATACAATCGGTATCAGCTGATGCGACACGGCCTACCACGGCTGCAATTCTATCGATTGATCGCAGTGAAGAATTATGTGCGCCCAAAGGCTCTACGTTTTATGACATCCCAGTTGTCACAAAACTTGTTCTTTCAGTTACAAATGGTTTATTTGACAAATCAAAATCAGCAATAATAAAGTCATCACCAGCATGTAGGAATCACGATATAAATAACTACGACAATTCCATGACTAACAATCTCCTGCATTCCAGAGGGTAATTGTGTCAGTTAGACGAACTCGTTCCAACACAGCAAAATACCAACCAAGCAGCGCATAGGTGAAGTACGCATAGTCATTCAAGCAATTACTCGGTTCGCTTGCAGCAAGATGGACACATACATCATTATGTAAATCCGTGTCCTTCTGCTTGCGCAATACCACCACATCCCTCGCTTTTTCGGGATCAGCCTCATCGGTGTCGCTGAATATTCGTGCGCCCTCCGCTCCGAGTGATATTTGTTGCCCCTGTCTTTGTGACCTATCCGTAAGACATCAAGTTTTTCGCTGCAGATTCACCTTCCCGTTCTCGTTGTAGCCTCAACTGCCCTTGGTTCATTTTAATGACCTTTCATCCGCTACTGACTTACTAACATCTTTCTCCGACCTTTGCGCTAAATACAAATTTATTCTATTTTTTGCTAACACGCGGTAGTTTTTGGACCCGCACTTCGTCATTTAATGGTAGCTTCGGAAACGTCCGGGTCCGGCAGTAGTAACACCTTTTCGGTTCTGCCATCCGCTTAGTTAATCCCCATGCAGTTGCTAATGTGAGTACAATACAGGATGTAAGAGTTCAGCGGACGTAATCATAAGGGTTATTTAACCTCTAATGTACAAACGTTGCAGTGAACTGAGACCGATAATAAGTACTGGCGTGTTACGAATTTCCAACAGCATTAAACAGCGATCCACATGCTTGGATCCAACCTTTGACAAC